>LPNX010649619.1:471384-568376 GCA_001517045.1 Pseudotsuga menziesii
CAAAACAATCAGGAGAGAAAGGTGCAGGAAGAAAAGCCTTATTGTTTAATAAGCCTAAAGAATAAAAGTCGCCAGATTTGGAAAATATGGCCAAAATGATGCAGAAGCTTTCCAACAAAATCATAGATATGGAGAAAGAAAAGGAAACACAAAAGTTCTATAGGCCCTATTATAAGAAAAGAGAGGATAAAAATCAGTCTCAACCTCCTCCTCACAATACTGCATCTATGAATCTAACAGAGGTCGGCATGGACAATTTCTGCACTTTCCACCAACAGCCACACTCTGAAAATAATTGTCCCCAATGGATAAATTCGATGACGTTGGTCATGAATCAGCTCTTGGATTCCAGATTAACAGAAGAGGGAACTGAAGAGAGAAAAGAAAATACTACTTCAACGAAAGAACAGGAAGAGGAAACTATGGTTTTGTGGGATTCTGTTTCATTATTTGATGCTGAAGAAGAAAAGAATCAGGGCTACAAGGACGTCATGGAAACCAACGTGGCAACAAGGAGCCGAGGGCTAATTAAAGAAAACAGTCTCATTCTACCAAAGATCAAAAGGTTGCAAAGAAATGTAAAGAAATTTCAAAATAAATCCTTAGCTAATAAGATTCCAGCGTTCACTATTACCAGCCAAGATCCGAAATAGAATAATACAGGGGCTAGGCCAAAGGAAGGAAAGATGAATGCTGATAAACCTCATCCCATTGAGCAGCCGATGGATTATGACATCGTGGAGGATTTAAAGAAGGTAAAAGCGAATGTTCCACTATTCGAAATGTGTAAAGTGCCGCAGCAAAAAGAAATATTGTTGAAAGCACTTGAAGCGTCGGATGAGAAGCTGCCCATGGATAATCAACCTCAGCAAGAAGAAGAAATTGGAGAAACCAGCGTTGGAGGTAAGTCTAAAAGCAAACATCCACCTTTCCTCCTCACATTTGAAATTTTTAATCATAACGTACACAATTGTCTGGTAGACTCAAGAGCGTCAGTTAATGTCATGCCCATATCAGTCTGTAAAAAGATAAATGGGCAGCCTAAGCCATCCACGTGGAGGGTTGTTCAGTTGGATAGAACAGATGTAAAGGTAATTGGTAAGATGGAAGATGTCCTAGTTCATCTGGCGTCCAATGACAAAGTATGCCAAGTTATTAACATCGTGGTGGCCGATATACCAGACGCTTACGGTCTTGTCCTGAGCAGAGATTGGTCAGCCAAATTAAATGGATATTTCACCTCTGATTGGTCGCATCTGTGGTTTCCATACAAAGGGAGTCCAAACCAGATTAAGATTCTGAGAGAACCTCACATGAGATACAATGTTACTCAACTGAATGAGAAGAATGAACCAGTGGATTCTGTATCGGGAAACTATTTTATTGAATTAGAACCAGGAAATTACCAAGCAGAAGAAGCCAGCAACACATCAAACACTCAGCCTGGTCTCCTTCGTTTCTCACAGGCTGATGAGATTGACTGTAAAATAGTAGACTTAGCAGTAGGAATAGATTCACATTCAGTAGTTAGTGATTTTTGGACTTTGTTTTTTGATGGCTCTAAGACATTAGAGGGGTCAGGGGCTGGCTGCGTCCTGATCGACCCTCAGAAGAATAAACATTTTATCTCATGTAGATTAGAGTTTGATTGTACTAATAATACAGCTGAATACGAAGCACTGGTGCAAGGACTAAAGAAAGCGATTGAATTAAAGGTAAGTAATCTAAAAGTTTTTGGGGATTCTGAAATTATTTTGAAACAAATCCGGAATCAAATACATTGTGTTTCCCCTCACTTGAAAGCTTACCAAAATGAGGTATGGGACCTGCTTAAATGTTTTAATGCATTCAACATTATTTCAATTCCAAGAATTAAAAACGCAGCAGCTAACCTGTTGGCCACATTAGCCGCTAGGCTCGTACCCACTAATAATCGGTGTTCTGTCGAACTGCTTTTCAAGCCCTCAGTACCGGATATGATCACCAACTTGCGAGTGTTCGACGATGATCAACAAATAATAGAATGCTTGACAAATGACGAGGTCTTTAAAGGAGCCATTATAGATGATGAGGAACATCAGGCCGAGATGAAATACGACAATTTCATTCCTAAAGGTGTCAGAACGTTAGAAAAAATGTTCGATTTAAATGAAAAGTTCAGAAGACCAGCCAATGTGAATAACCACAGCTCATCTCTATAGTTCGAGCTGATAAATTTAGGGACTGAGACGAATCCCAAATTTGTGAATCTCGGCAAGTGTTGTTCACCAGCAGAAAGAGACAAATTCATCAGTCTATTTAAACAATATAAAGATGTTTTCGCATGGACGTACGAAAATTTGAAAACATACGACACCAGCATCATCAAGCATGTCGTCCCCATTAAAGCAGGCATCAAGCCTTATCAGCAACCATTAAGAAAAATGCATCCAAAATTGGAACCGCTGATTCAGAGTGAAGTGAAGAAATTATTGGATGCTAGAATCATTTTCAAAGTCAGACACTCTGAGTGGGTATCAAATCTAGTACCAGTAAGAAAAAAGTCTGGAGAGATCAGACTCTGCATGGATTTCAGGAACCTAAACCATGCATCAGACAAAGATAACTATCCTGTTCCACCCATGGAGCAACTGCTACAAATGGTTTCAGGTTCTGAACTGTTTTCATTGTTAAATGGTTTCTCTGGCTACAATCAAGTATTAGTAGCCGAAGAAGACAGATTGAAGACCACGTTCAGGACCAAATGGGGAACCTTTTCCTACAGAAGGATGCCATTTGGACTTATAAATGCTGGAGCAACATTTCATAGGGATATGGACATAGCTTTTCGCGGATTAATTGGCCGAAGTGCTGTAGTATACCTTGACGATATTACAATATTCTCGAAAAGAAGAGGAGAGCATGCGTTTCATTTAAGGAAAATTTTCGAACGCTGTCGAAAATATGGCATCTCACTCAATCCTAATAAGTGTGTGTTCACTGTCATGGAGGGCAAGTTGTTGGGTCACATAGTTTTGAAGAAAGGAATCTCTATAGATCCAGAAAGAGTTAAGGTTATTGAACAAATCCCCTTGCCCCATAATAAAAAGGGGATGCAATCATTTATGGGAACGATAAACTTCGTGCGAAGATTTGTGCCTGATTTTGCTCAGATTGTCAAACCACTACAGCAGATGGTAAAGCAAAATGCACTATTCAAGTGGACTGAAATTGAGAAGAGGGCATTCAGCAAAATCAAAACTGCTGTTGCACATGCACCATCCCTAAAAAGCCCAGATTTTGACAAAGATTTTATCTTGTATACCTTTGCATCTGATGATTCACTAGCAGCGGTGCTCACCCAAAAGGGAGATGGGGGGGACGAATTCCCAATATCCTTTATGAGTACTGGTCTACAGGGGGCAAATTGAACTACCCAGCTGTTGATAAACAAGCTTACGTTGTATTCAAAGCAATAAAACAATTCAGGCCTTATATTTTTAAAAATAGAACCAAGGTGATCGTCCCCTACCCAGCTGTAAGGTCTCTTCTTATACAGAAGGAGTTAGGAGAAAGAAGAGGCAACTGGGTAACAGATCTTCAAGAGTACGACCTTGAATTCAAGCCAGCATCTATAGTTAAAGGACAAGGGTTATGCAAACATATGACTGAAAATGGAAAAAATGAAGAACATGCTTGGGAAGATGAAGTCGAATTACTTGTAATGGAGGTATGTCCTTGGTTTACAGCTCCAGAGTCTTGGTACAGAGACTTGGTGCATTACCTGCAGGCAGGGCTATTTCCAGAACACTGGAATTCCAAGCAAAGAAGAGCGTTGCGCCTTAAATTAGCTTCCTACCAACTTGTTGAAGGAGTATTATTCAGAAAGAATTATGATGGGGTTCTGCTCAAATGCTTAGAAAAGGAAGATGTGAAGAAAGTAATATCAGAATTGCATGACGGTCCTGCTGGGGGACATTATTCAGGAGATACTACGGCCCACAAAATACTCAGAGCCGATTACTATTGGCCTACGCTCTTCAAAGATGCACACGCACATGTCAGAAAGTGTGATATTTGCCAAAGGTGTAGCAGAAGACAACCTAAAGCAGCAGCACCCCTAAAGCCTGTGATGATCACAGAGCCATTCGAGCAATGGGGGATGGATATTATTGGAGAAATAAAACCGAATTCCTCTCTGTAGCACAAGTACATTTTGACCGCTACTGATTATTTCACTCGCTGGGTTGAAGCTATCCTGCTGCACAAGATAAATGAAGACGAAGTCATCAGCTTCCTGCAAGCTCATATCATGACTAGGTTTGGAGTTCCAGTTTCGTTAGTCTTTGATAATGCTAAGTACTTTTCATCAATTAAATTGACTGCTTTTGCTCATGATAAAGGGATAAAATTGCATTATTCTGCTAATTACTATCCACAAGGAAATGGCCTGGCTGAATCCTCTAACAAAAATCTGATTAGAATTTTAAAGAAGACTGTGGTAGAAAACCAGAGGAGTTGGCACTCAGCATTACCAAATGCCCTTTGGGCCGATAGAGTCACCCTTAAGTCTGGGATTGGAGTGTCTCCATATACCCTTGTCTATGGTAAAGAAGCCATCCTTCCTCCCAATATCATGTTACCGTCTTCCATACTAGCTCAAGAGTCTAGAGGGTTGCATGATGAAGTTTTGCAAATAAGAATATATAGTCTCCTAAAAGCAGAAGAGGCTAGATCTAAAGCCAGAGAATGCTTTAAGCAACAGCAAGAGTTAGTTAAGAGAAGGTTCGACAAACATAAAGCTGGAACAAAAGACTTTGAAGTAGGAGACTTAGTCCTCAAATGGGATCACCCCCATGATGAGAAAGGAAAGCACACTAAATTCCAGCACTTGTGGGTAGGCCCTTTTCAGATTGCAGCAAAGCTTGGCCCTTCTACTTATAAGTTGCAGGATCTACAGGGGTGGGAAGAGAACTTACCAGTGAATGGTTTGGTTCTCAAGCCTTATTTTTCCTGAGTTTCTTCGAGTTCTTCTGCCTTGTATATAAATAAGTTGTTTAGCTGTCTGTTGAGTCATGTTTTCAGTTTGTTTTAGTTTAAGTTTTATTGATTTCAATAAAGGGAACGAACCCGCAGTTGCATGGGGAACATCAAATGTTTGGGAGGGATAAACGTTTTTGGGTCTCAGACTGTGTTTTGCTAAAATAACTTCTTCTAGTTTAGCAGTTTTCTCGAATAAGCCCTGTGTGCATTGAAGTCCTGCTTAACCCCTGTGAAATAAACCGGATTCGAAGGGTCTGGAATACTATGTTGAGGCTCCATCCACCTCACACATAAAATGTTCTAAGGAGCGACAGCAGAGTACCCATGGAAAGGAGCAAGGTGAACAGTATATTAAATATAAATGATCCCATGCCAAGAAACGAATGCCAAAAGGCAAATAAGAGTAAAAAACTCCTATGAAAGCATCATACATCAAAGCAGATGTCGAATCATAAGTACTAAATTGTCGAAAGATCCTCTTCGTCCGTGAGCTGAAACATGAAGTACACCGCTCACACAAAAGGGCACTATGGTATAGAGGATCCTAAATTAAAATTCAGTAAGAAAGGCATGTAGGAGGACTCATATGAAAGGGACAAAAGTCCAAAAGCACAAAAAGGTGCTAAAATGGCATGGGAACGAGGAACAAATGAATATTTTTGTTTACCATGTGCTACAATCTTGTGGTTTCCAAGCTATCAGCTACCCAAAGACAAAGGTAATAAGGAAACTCATTCTCTGGCCTCAACAGAGTTATCTGGATTTGAAATTCTTGGTTTCCACTCTCCCAAATTGGACTATTATCAATGATTGAAGGTACACACTTCCGGCATGCGAGAAATCCAGATAGCTGGAAGAATTCAATAGGATGCATTTATTGTTAAACGGTCTGTCACTCAAAGATTAATCGCCCAGAGATCTAGGTTCACCAGGTAATCGCCAATTGTTGCAACCGCAACCGTTCTTCCCAAATTTCTTAAGTTTTGGTCCCCTCCTCATGATTTTGCATTTGTTTTAATCGTTGGATCCTTTGAGTTTTTGGTCGTGTTTTAATTTTAGATGATTGTAAAATATTAACTCTCACCCAAGGTTCGAATTTTGATTGCGTTTGAAATTTATGGTGAGTCTCAGACTCTAGGTTTGTTTCTCTTGTTGATTGAACCAAGTGTTCTTTATTGTGGGTCGCCATTGCGGAGGTATAGTAGGTTTCTGGCCGTTATTGATTTTTAAAGCTGTCTAAACACTTAGAATATTCTTATTGATCGGGAGTCATTCTTGTTGGATCGGGAGTCATTCTTGTTGGATCGGAAACCAGAGCCTTTTTCGCTTCCGCCGTTGCGAAACCCAGAGTAGTTTAGCACCCGAAGTCCAAATCTTCCCGACTGTCGATGCGTGTTGACCTGATTTAGCCACGTACCTGAAGCCGTTTTTCTTCCACCATTGTGGCTGAGGAATTCTTTTGGCTTCCGAAGTACAAATCCGTCCAACTTCCGACTGTGCATCGCGTGGCTCTAGCCTTCTCTTTTCCGCCGTTGTGGCTCTCAAATTCATTTGGCTTCCGAAGTGCAAATCCACCCGACGGTCGATTAAAGCCTCTCCCGCCCGCGTTGCACGTAGCTTTAGCCCTTCTCATTTCCACCGTTACGGCTAGGCAAAGCCTTTGGCTTCCAACATCAGTATCCTTCTGACTTTCGCGGTAGTGCACCTGGCCATTTCTTGTGGGATAGCCGTTTTAGTTTGTATAATCTGCTGTTTCATTTTATAACGTAGTCCCAATGAGTAATACACTTGGATTAATTGCAGGTGGACGTAAGGAACTGATGCGCGAAGACGTAAAGGAGCAGTTTGGCAAGGATCGAAAAGAAACCGATCGGATCGTTAAAAGGGCCATCGAAGCAGAAGGCAAAGTGGATAATGATAAAGGCACGAACCTGACTGTCTGTCCGTTACAAAAATGTTCCTAAGTGTATACAGACAACATAGAAGAATATGGAGCATTGGAAGAACTGGAAGGTCACATGTTTGGGGGCAGCCCAAACGATCGGCTACTGTAGTTTAAATACTTGAAAGTTAGAATTTAGAAGAGGACTTTTTCCCTGGAAAAACTTGGACACCATTTGCTTGTAAGAGGAACTATTTTGTTTTACAATCAGAAACTGCGAATTTTGCCTGCTGGAGAAAGCGAAATGTGGAATATATCAATGTGGTTAAATGAACAATGATGAAGGGGAACTATTTCGTTTTCAGTTGTGTTTCATTAACTGTGAGAGTATTTAACTTCCTGAACCTATGTTCTTGTTGAATTCTTTTTCAGTATATTTTGTGATGTTTTCCACTGTGAGTAATGAATGTTGTTCATAAAACAATTGGCTAACTGGTTGTTCAAAAATCTGCAATTGTTCATGTGTCTTGAAATAAGTGTCAGCTATCTATAACCTTTTCATTATGCATGTACAAAATATATTACTCGCCAATAAATGATAATCCTGCTCCCTAGGGATAGATTAGGTAGGTAGTTTTAATTTCTTGCTGTATGTGATTTAGATGCTAGTGAGTCTAAGATGAGAGGTAAGAACCTGTGCATCACATTGTGAATGCTCCTTGCATCTTATCGCCGTGCATGATTAATTAGGCACTTGCATATCATATATTAAGTCAAAAATACAAAAAATGCACGGTGGACCAGGCCGCAACCAGTAAAGTCTTTGTTTTTGTTGCTTTGACCTACGGTAACCGGACCGCAAACCGGATGGATTCCCCACTCCAAACAGTCACGGGCTAGTTGGGAACGTTGACTGGGGAGAATCCCTTACTGTTGTTGCCTGCGAATTTTCGGGCCTCAACAGAAGGTTGTTTTTCTTTCTCAAACCAACAACCAAAGTGCTACTCCAAGTGAGATGAAACCAAGTAATTCCAGGATCCCATTGCTGGTGTTGCACCCTTCCAAACATCATGAGTACAAAATATAAATCATGAAAGTACATAAAAACATCATACAAATGTACATCAAGAAGGTACTTCATCAAATAATCATGAAAGTGATTGTCCATCCAAGTAAGTAGATCACCATGTGCCCCATACACACAAGCATTGAGTATTATGTCAGATCTGCTCAAATGACATAGGTTAGGATCCCATGACCTATAATGCTACTCCAAAATAATGTAATATGAATCAAAATAATAATCATCCATGTGTTCTTTCATCGAAGAAGTAAATGAAGAACCTCCACCAAAATCTGAACCAAATAAGGAGCAAAGAAAACATGAATACTTCAAGTAGCTCAAAGAAGTCACATCAATACACCCATGAATATGTATATCATCATGAAATAACATTCACTATTCTCAGTCACATTTTTTCTATCAAAAAGAAAATACATGAAACTACCTTTGATTTTGCGCATTGCTCTTTGAATCTTCTCCATGTATTCAAGGAATGATGGCTCCTCCAATGAAGAAAATTTCCAACAATAATTTGATACCAATGCTTGAGTGTCATGGAGTATTATAAGGGCCTCTTGGGTAACCCTTTCACTCATCTTCAAAGATCCTTCAATGAAGTATGGTTCATGGGAGTGAACCTCATCTTCTTTCTTCTTGATTTGATCAACTTCTTGAAGCTCAAGTGGTGATGGGGAAGTTGATCTTGGTTCTTCATTATCTGTCACAAGGTCTTCATCTTCGTTATTTTGAGAACTTTGTATTACAGAAACACTTTCAAATCTGATGTCTATGTCACCAACATAGAGTTGTGAGCACCCATGAGTAGGTACCCCTTCATAGTTCAAGAATCCATTAGTAGATTTTTTTTTATTTGCACAACCCCCATCAACAAGGATTGTGTGCTTGTCTTCACTTTCCCCTTTATGTCCTTCTCTGCAATCACCTTTAGGTAATTTATGCTCCACTTCATGATTCTCTTTTTCTTCCTTTAATGGTGTATATGGGCTCTTTTCACAAGTAGGCTGATTTTTTCTCATTTCATGCTCATCCCAACTTATGGATTGTTGATTGTCCCTTAATGAATAAAATTTTCATTATTGTGGATATATCCATTCAACCAATCATATAAGTATTCAAAATTAATGGTCTAATGTGTCTCTCCATGATGGAAACTTCTACTACCCCCTGTTGCCAACTTACCCCTAAGTTGGCTAGCCATCAATTTGAATCCTTGCATAAGTTGCTTGGTCTAATCATCAAAATATGAATTCAAACATTTATTAAATTCATATATATCATCTATAACTTAAATAGGTTCCAATACCATGCTATGATTCCACTGTAATGTCCCTTTTTGGAGATTTGGAGAAAATTACAAATTGAGCAAAATTTGAGCTTAACTAGTCATGACTATAAAGGGTTCCAGCTTTGACCAAATGGTACCAAATTTGAAAGGAGATGGTATGGTGACTATTAAAAAATCCCAAGGTGGTTTATGGATACTCTGTATAAGTATTTATACCTCTGAAAATTTGTTTGGGGATAATGAAAAAAAGACCAAAATTACTAGGAAATTGTGATCAAATCCCCACCAAGGGTGATGGCCAAATAACTCTCCAAATCAAGTACAAACCTTCCAAATTTAAGTAAAGAGTATGGGAATTAGTATAAAACATCAATTACTATCCTTAACCATGTTTATTAAGTTATTCAAATGGATTATGTTCTGCAACATTTGTAGGGTAACTTTCATAGAAATTGCCTAAGGGAAATTTGCATTACTAGCCAGACTTTGACATAGGAAAGATAGAATATATGGTTCTGAGAGTAATATGAAACATGGTGGAAATATATGGAATTAAAATGTCTTCCAAAACAGCATAAAAATTAAAGTAAAACCCTCCCACAAACTTGATACAATACTCCTCCAAGATTGAATCCAAAGTCATGGAAACTAGTGATTCAATGTCATGGGAATGCAAGATTTTCACACATGTGTTTCTTGGATGTTGACCCATAGAGTTTATGGATATTAAATTACAGAGTAATATATCATATATGTATTTCCAAACATCATCCAACTCATATAATATCCCTCATACAAATCTGGTATAAAAATACTTCAAGATTGAAGCCAAATCCATGAAGACTAGTGATACAAGGGCATGAGTATGCAAGCTTTCCAAATGATCCCAAACCCACTAGAATTTCTTAACATAGGAAGATCATTTTTTATCTAAATTATTAAGGTCTCATGTGCATCATTATTCAGTTTATAAATTCTATTATAACCCTCTCACAAACAGATATAAAATCACTAGTTCGACCCTTGGGGAAATGTCACCAAATCTTCTCCAAATGCAAATAAATTGAGTAATATGACTCAAAATGATTAATTTATGGATATGAAACTTGTAATAATCATAAATGGAATTTAATTCATCATAAATATATCATAGAAACATTCTTACATTTGAAATCATCAACATTACAATGGCATACATCAATATAGTGGGGAAATGGTCATTGTTTGTTCATTAGTAATCACTTTTACATACAACCATTTGGTATTTATACCTATGAATTTGTGAATATGATAAAAGAGTATATTAATATTATTAAAATCATAAATTTACCATGAGAATATCTCCCAAAGAGTATAATATCTCACCCAAAGTCCAATCCCTCCATGAGCAAGAATATGCAATAAAGACTGGAAATGGTTGAGAGAATGTGCTGCACTAGAAGAAACCAGGAGCTTCCCTGTATATTACACCTGAAAATATAAATCCATTAAATCTCCATTAAATACCTAAATGGACTCTCCAAACACCAATTTGCATGGCAATATTTCACCCTCGAAATTGGCCAAGGAAAGAACTAGTCATCCACTAGCTCTCTCTCTTCACAAATGCAAATTTCTCAAATGATCAAAAGCTCTTCTCTTGGTTGATCCCTATATTTTATAAAAATATGTATCCTTCTAAGGTTACCAATCCATCCACAAACTCAATCCAATTTGAATTAGGGTGTGTGCTCAAGATTTTCCATGTGTCCTCCCTTCCCTAGCCTTCCATCTTCCCCAAATTTGAGTAGGGACACATTGAGATTCCCCAAATCACATGAGTTCCTTCTTGGATGCTATATTTAGGCCTGAAATTTCATAATGGTCAGATTTCAGCCTTCAGGTCTGCAATATGTCATAAATGTCATAGCATATTCATCATTGGTGTCATAGATGTCATAGATGTTAGGGAATCTAGTCCAAGTGTCCAAGAAGCTCTCATTTGACTCTTCCTCTCCCGTGTAAGTTACATTTCCTTCCAAATTTGAGCTATGATGATATGCCCAAGTTTATTATCCTTCTAAATCATCCAAGAACATTAGGCTTCCCATGGATTCGAAATTGCAAGAGGAGGATTCCATGTGGCACATAAATTCTAGCTTATGTGGGCCCCATAATATCCATATGTCTCCATGGTCCATTGCCACTTCAATTTTATCTTCTATTTATTTAATTAGCTCCATTATTAAATATTTATTCCATTCTAATTTCTGAACATCATTTATTAGCTCCCTTATTAAAATTCCACATGTATCCATCCAACCTAGGAAACTAGTAGGATTGATGGAATTGTCCTGCTATGCAATTATTTAATTGGGGACATGACATTTAGTGCTTACTTTTGCACCTGATTTGGAACCTAGTTTTTCCACACATTTTTCATTTGGTTTTACTTCTTGTTTTGTGCCTAGTTTTTGTGTATACTCTTTTTGCGCCCCTTTTTGTGTCCATGTTTGCCTTCTCTTTTGTGCCCACACTTGTGTCCTTTTTTGCATAGTATTTTGCATCCTTGTTTGCATCCTTTCTTACATCTATGGTTGCATCCACTTTTTCTGCACCCCAATTTGAACCCACTTTTACACCCATTTTTTCTTCCACATTTACATCATTTTTAACATCCAAGTGTGCATCGACTAGTGCATCCACTTTTACGTCGAGTTTCACACCGATTGTTACATATTGTATTATGTCTAGTATTGCATCCACTTCTGCATCCAATTTTGTGCCCACTTTTGCGCCCATGATTACATCCACTTTTTCATCCCTTTTTGCATCCTATTTTTCATCCATGGTTTCATCCCTTTTTATGTCCACTTTTGTTGTGCCCCATTTTGCACCCAATTTTGATTCCACTTTGGCATCCATGTTTGCATCCTCTTTTTCATCTAGCTTTACAATATCCAATTTTGCATCTAGTTTTACGTATAGTTTTGCATCAAGTTTTATGTCCACTTTTGCATCACGTTTTACGTCAAGTTTTGAGTCTAGTTTTGTGCCTAGATGTCGAAGATACCAATGAGGATAATGATGATTATATTCATAATGACTATGATGATTATGATAATGTGTTACCAGAAAAATGTGGTTAGTGCAGACAATAACCTTTTCCCTAGTCTAAATGGTTTAGATCTAGAACAAAAAAAATACAACTATGCAACCTTTCCCTAGTCTAAATGGTTTAGATCTAGAACAAAAAAAATACAACTATGCAACCTTTCCCTAGTCTAAATGGTTTAGATCTAGAACAAAACAAGTACAACTATGCAAAATTTCCCTAGATTATCAAACTACTTGAATATAAAGCTTTTATACATCTTCCTGAATATTATCCTTTCCTTCATGAAGCTTTTTGTGATCCAACCATAAAGAAGAGACACCTGCAAAAGATACAAAGGATAAGAAACAAGACTAAAAGCAACAAGATAACTTGATGAATCTATGCTAATGATCAAGGAGAAAATAAATAAATAATATTACACATTATTTATGGGAAAGGAAAAAAACATTTGTATTAATGTAAATGAGGAAAGAATTACAACCAAAATGCCTTTATGTTGGCGCTTCTCCCCACAAGTATTTCACCCTCAAACTCTACTAGCCTTTCACCCTCAAAATCCAACCTCTTTTCCTCTCACTCCTAGAATAATTTCAACAGCATAAAGGTTCTTTATGGTCCTCCATAATCCATGAAGGTAAGACTACATTTATAGGCCAAAAGGATATAAAATGGGTTGATATTTTGTTGTAGGAAGTTGAGGGACCATCCCTAGGGGTTAGGGGATCAACTGCCACCTAATCTAATCAGTTGGGATAATCCTCCACGAGGGATTTCTTCTATAAAGCTCTTGAAACCTCTCTTTTTTTCCATTTATTAAGTGTCGGCTCTCTTTGCACACTAGCAAGAGGCGTTAGGAATGGACAACGCTCCATGCACAAAGATAAGGAGTGTCACCAGTGCCTTATATCCACTAGCAACCAACATCAGCCTAGGATAACACCTTATGTCAAGAGGCAAGGTGCATCAATGCTCCTCAAAATGAACTTCTAATAAGGAAAAATACCCCCAAAAATTATTTTGTCACATGTACTCTAGCGATTTAGGAAAAATGACAATATTTTGGTGTAATAGATTGCCCACCAAAGTATGAAGCTAGAGGTATATGATAGGTGAAATAATTTGATAGATGTAGTTTGGAGGATGAGGAAAAATGTCGTTTGTTGAAGACATTATATAGTACCATATACTCTAATCTATGTTCTCTGACTAACTCAAAACATGGTTACCGACCAATACATTGCATATCCATGTATAAATGACCAGATCAAGGCTACCAACATAAATTGTAGATCCATGATGAATAGGACTCAAATTTGGACATAGCTACTGGAGATACATTATAGATCTATGTCATCATGACCCAAACTTGAGCAACACCAGACATACATTATGGATCTATGTAGTGACTCGATCACAAAATACTCCATCACAACGTGGGGAGAGGAAAATATTCAAGTGAATTCCCAAACACCCAGGGTCTTCATCTCAATCTCGAACAGTACGATTCTATCCATGTGAATAGATTTCTTGATGTCGAACATGGTAGAAACCACTTGATTGTCATTCATTGATCTATACCGTTAACAAGTACGAGGGAAATCACCATTGATGTCAATTATTCCCAAGGTACCCAAGTACATTCCTCCGAATGTGAATAGATGATTTAAAGTCGAATAATCAGTAGAATGTTTCAATCAGAGGCCAATGATGGAATCCTACTATCAAAAGTGAGGAAACTTGCCATTAAGGCATGCAGGCTTCAAGGTACTAACTAGTTTCTAAGACTAATTCTTGGATTATGTGTTGGTGTCGATGGGAATAACCTCGTCGAAGGAGGGCCATGATGTTTCCCCCATCATCGACACGAAACTAGAAAAAAGTGGTTTGAAATGATCTTTATTATGGATCAACGATGGGTCTAACTCAGATATGACCTACACAAAGGAAGGTAAGGTAACTGTAGAGTTTGGTTGTAATAAAAGACTCCCCTTGAACATTGACTGGCATGACAAGTGACTTGGCAACATTGAATCAACGAGGAAGAGACCATAAATAATGCAAAGAAATGGAAATGCATTCTTTGAATGACTCAAAGGAGTAAATTGACTCATAAAAGTGGATTGACTTGAGGAGGACAAGCTGATTACCCAACTTTTTGAATGAAATGTAGATAGGTTCCATGTTCAAAGGTGACTAAATGTTTCCATAAATAGCATGAAATTTTTTTCACATTCCCTTAATTTCCCTATCATGATTAATGAGTACCTATTTGATTTTTAATGAGCTTGAAAATGGTAAGAAACTCTTGATATAACTCATCATAATATGAGTCCAATATCACATGTTTTATGAACCTGGGAAATGAGGGGTTGAATCCCAAAAAAGGGTCCTTCATCGTTTGATTTTATGTGTTTGAAGAAGGTAAACTCAATATTGTTTCATATTTAGAGAGTCTGAAAGGACTAAAGAAGACTCCAATGTGGAATTTGTTGTAATTTCAGTCCCCAAGGTATGAAAAAGTGTAAATTGATACCTAGGAGAACTATTATAGTTATGATAAACTAGAGTGTACCTTTTTCGTAAATAAGTCTAACGGTGTAAAAAAGGGGTAAGCTATCACCAAATATATGACCTTTCAAATACTTGTACAAGCGTGAAAGAAACAAGTTTGCTTGGCGATCTTTTCCTATTTAGAGAGTCTGAAAAGAGATTAAAGACAACTCCGAGGGTTCCTTTTTTGTATAAGTTTTATGAGTCCAAAAAAGTGATAAAAGTATACTTTGACACCTTTTCCCTTAGTTTTTAACGAGCACGACTATGGTATCAAAGTCACTTGGAACCTTTTTCATGTTTGAATCTAGAACATGAAAAAAAAAACTAAGCTCAAACCACTTTTCATGTTTTAACCAGAGCACGAAAAAATGTAAAAAGTAAGCTTAACGCCATCTTATTGTTTTTAACAAGCTCAAAGATCAGTTGGAAGAATTCTTAGTGTATCTACTTAATTTTTTAACGAGCTTGACACATAACCAGAACTATGCTCAATATCTCATGCCATGGTTGACCGAGCTCGAAACTAAAAATAAAGTATGCTAAAATGAGTCCCATTGACAAGTGGTTTCCCAACATGATGTCGAGTGCTTGGTACTTTCCCCCATTGTAATGGTCAAGTGCCCCCTAGCTTCATTTGGCATTCCTACTCTCATCTTCATCCAATTAAATTCTGGGTTACTCCTAAGAAAAGGTTCACCAGAGACAGAGGAAGAAAGAGGATCAAGTGATATGGGAAGATGAAATGAAGGTTAAAGTTAAAAGACTTGACATAATGGAAGAATACGTTTCATTTTTTAACGAGCTTGACACAAAAAGGGAACTCTGCTCATGATGACCTGTTTCATTTTTACACAAGATTGAAATAGAAAAGAACTATGCTTATGGCGACCTGTTTCATTTTTACGCAAGCTTGAAATAGAAAATCACTATGCTTGTGGGGACCTGTTTCATTTTTACAGAAGCTTGAAATAAAAAATAGCTATGCTTTTGGGGACCTGTTTCATTTTTACACAACCTTGAAACATAAAATAACTATGCTTGAGGTAGCCCATTTCATTTTTTAACGAGCTTGAAAAGGAATAGGAACTATGCTCAAAGACATTTGTTTCAATCTTTAATGAGCTTGACACAGAATGGGAACTCTGCTTGCATACATCTATTTATTTTTTTAACAGGCTTGACATAGAATAGGAACTATGCTCAAAGACATATGTTCTTACCCAACATGATGTCCATAGGTTGGTAGGTTCCCCCCCCTTACATAATATGCTAGCATCTTAACTCCAATATGATGTTCAGAGACTAGAGGCATGCCCCCTAATATTCCCCATGATGGCAAGAAGCTATTAGTTTACAAATGACTAAACTTTGAAATGGTGTCTAGATTTGAGAGACATAGTTAATGAGAGGGAAGGAACCACAAGAACATGTTGGACATTCAGGGAATTTTGATGACTAGCAGCTATACGATGATTAGGTTAACAAAGAAAACCTGATCAATGGTCATAATATTCCCATCATGGGGAAAATGTATCACTCGAAAGAGTGTGGACAATACATCTTTCATGGAATAAACTTTAATCTCGTCCAAGGAGCAGATAAAAATCTAAGAGACCTTGGACTACCATAACATCAATGCAAACAATTTTCCCTCCTAGGGTAGTAGTTAAATGAGGAAGGATCCCTAAAGGTGAAGTAGGTATTCTATTAAAATCCAATATCTAATCGATGGTTGGCACAAGATGAGGAGAACCTATAGCTTGCCAAGAAATTAAGGATATAATACTAAAAGAAGCCCTTCATCAACAATAGTGCGGAGTATGCTCTTAGCAGTAACTCACACATATATCTAGAAAGGAACACTCGAAGGAAAATAAGATTTTGTTATATTACTCCAATCAAAGGAAATAACCTCAATACATGGAGGGGGTTATGTTGAAACAAATAGGATTTCTCCTTCCCTAGAACAATATGAACTGACTACAAAAAATTCAGCATGTTTCAATTCAATCTCAAATGGAAGATGAAATAATTATAGTGTCAAAGTGACTACTTCAGTCTTAATACTCTCTAATGAAAGAGTGGGATCGGGTGGAGATGACATTGACTCGATCACTTTAACTTCACTCTTCAAAGGAAGAGTGGGATGAACTACTTGTTCTTCACTCTCTAAAGAAAGAGGAGGATCGACTAAGGATGGAACTAGATTGATCACTTTTATCAACCAATGGGAGGTCAAGAGATAACTTACGACAACCTATTGGAAGCCGTTGTTGAGGAACATTAATATTTTCCAACAAATTTGAAGCTTCATCAATGTGATGACAAAGTTAAGTAATTAGGTGCATGTCCTTACATAATAAGCAAGGATTTCCAACTTTTCCTTTTCGACTCTTAAGCATACATTCACCCGTTGATGGGGTGTCATAAGTATGATGACTAGAGGCCGATGACATGGGTTGTTTGGAATATTGATACCACACTTCTAAAACTTGGGATAGACCAGGACAATCCTTAATAATATGGTCACCCTTTCAAAGTATACAAGAGAAATTGAGCTTACGAGGTGTTTTTGTGGGAAGATCAACACTCCAAGCACTGTGAAGAGTAGTTGGTTGAGATTTGGTTTTTTGTTTGTCTTTCTTATTCTTCTTATCCACCTGATTAATAGCATCACAAATTTTGACAGGAGAAGAAGGAGAAAGGGAATAAGACACATCCGACAAAGAAAGTAAAAGATCAACATGATGTTGATGCTCTTGTGATGGAGAGTTAGGATTTGAAACAATCGGTGCACTTGGGATAATTACACTAGAGAATAGCCATACATTTAATCCTATAGTCAATTTGGAAAGACTTAACATAGCCATGAGAGGAGTACAAACATTTCCAAATGAAAGAATAACAAAATTTTCCCCTTGAGAAGGAATATTTTTGTCGGTAGTCCCAGAAGGCATAGCCATAGCTATGTAAAAAAACTACCTCTCTCTTTAAAAAATTTAACTATACAATAAATAAGTGCTACTCAATCTAAAGCAACAAGAAAACATGTGAAAGGAGTGGATAAAAAGTTTGTATCCTCACAGGATTTCCAAACCATCACAACCTGTGATATACCATAGAGTACAATAGTGTTATACGACAAGGAGGATTGGGACCATACCCTTTCATGTATACCCGATTACTTGAATGGCATGTGCGTAGTAGCTCCCCGAGTGTTATTCTCGGTGTATTGTGATGATAGGATGACCAAAGGGATTTTCTTAGATGGTTTCAGGATCCCTAATGGTGTCTCCCAATACACAAAAGGTACGTATGATCTCATATCCATAATAGTGTTGTCCAATGCACAATAGTATAAAGGGGCCTTCATATGTACCGTTGAATACGTGAGAGAATATTTCTATATACCATAAAAGTATGTGAAATTCCTTTCAATATACCAACGAGTACGTGGAAGAACCACAAAATCCTCAAGATGCAATGCAGGAAAAAAACTACAACTTCTATGCTTAAAGACGCCAAAACACATCTCTAACCTAACTCACAGTATTGCCAAAAATTTTACCTTAGCTAACGCTTGATTTTATCTTGTTATGGTTAGGTGGACAATGAGATGTAAATACCTGACTCAAAAACCATGCAAAGCTGAAATGCAAATATTTACTTTTTCTATCAATAAATGCCCTATTTGAGGAGAGAGTAAGAAATTATTTCCCCAAAATGCAGAAATTGGATAACATACACCCAAACTTGAAACTAGAATTTTGTTTTCTATGTTTCCAACAAAAGTGAAAAACAGATCTCTAGGAATAGAAATATCTAATTAATGTTTCCAATAAATAAATAAATCAAAGAGTCTTTATAGATTATGAAACTTGAATTATTTTTTTACTTTTTTTCTTTTATATAAAACTAAGATTTAACAAAAGAAAATTTTGAAATAAACTAAAACAAGAATAAATTGTTTTCATTTTCAAGTATTTTTCAATATAACAAAGAATATCAAAGGAAAACTTTCTCTTCGAACTATTATGGAAACGAAAGATCAATTTTCCTCTTCTACAGAGATCTAAGGAAACAAATAGTAATTCCATTACAAGAGAACTCAAGAAAAACTCAACACATGCGCGAAAATGAAATGCAAGTTTTCAAATTTCGATGAATTCTATCCACAGAAAAGAGCAAGAGGTTTCAAGAAAAGAAACAAATGTAAAATTCAATGCAAGAAACATAAACTCTTCTTTGAATGCAAAGAGTATATAAGTTAAAGGGACTACAAAATATACGATTCATACCCCCCCCCCCCCCCAAGATATGAGGGGAAATTTTCTTTTCAAAACTTCACTTCATTTCTCTCTTAAAATTTAAGATAAAAACGCCCCCAACTATAGTATAGAATCAATCTAAAATGGTCACTGAACACCTACCTCGATACTAGTTGCAGGTTGATAACAGTGCATCCTCTCTTAGTTGACGCTCCTTGTCTACTGTAAAAAGGCGTCAGCGGTGCCGCTTGTGTTCTGTCAATATGCATCAACGACACTCTATCAACAAAGAAAAAGTCATATGAGAATGGATGACGCTAAATGGAAACAACCTAGGTGTGTCGACACGGAGAAGGATCCAAAAAATTATAAATACCTTCAAATTCAACAAATACTAAATAATTTGAAATTTTCTAAGATCAAATACTGACCTGGAAAAGAAAAATAGGACTAAAATAAAGTGAATTTCACATCCTTTGAAGAGAAAAAGAAAAGCTTAGATTTTGTCGTAAAACACAAATCAAAACTAAAGAATAAGATGTATAGATATGTCCCCGATAGAGTTGCCAATTTTGTTACTAGAAAAATGCAGTTAGTGCAGACACAAATCGTTTCCCTAGTCTAAATGGTTTAGATCTAGAACAAAACAAGTACAACTATGCAATATTTCCCTAGATTATCAAGCTACTTGAATATAAATATTTTATACCTCTTCCTAAAGATTATCCTTTCCTTCTTGAATCTTTTTGCAATCCAACTGTGAAGAAGATACACCTACAAAAGACACAAAGGACAAGAAACAAGACTAAAAGAAACAAGATAACGTGATGAATCTATGCTTAAAATCAAGGAGAAAAGAAATAAGTAATATTACACATTATTTATGGGAAAGGAAAAACGCATTTGTATTAATGTAATGAGGAAATAACTACAATCGCATTTCCTTGATGTTGGGGATTCTCCCGTAAAGTATTTCACCCTCAAACTCTAGAAGCCTTTCACCCTGAAAGTCCAACCTCTTTGAATCTCACTCCTAGAATAATTTCAACAACATAAAGGTGGTTTTATGGTCCTCCCTAATCCATGAAGGTAAGCCTACATTTATAGGCCAAAAGGAAATCAAATGGGTTGATATTTTGTTGGAGGAATTTTAGGGATTGTCCCTAGGGGTTAGGGGCTCGACTTTCATCTAAGATAATCAGTTGGGATAATCCTCCATGAGGCATACTAGCAAGAGGCGTTAGGAATGGACGACGCTCCTTGCACAAAGGCAAGGAGTATCGCCGACGCCATTTTTCCTCTAGCAACCAAAATCATCCTAGGATGGCGCCTTATGTCAAGAGGCAAGGTGCATCAGTGCTCCTAGAAATGAATTTCTAACAAAGCAAAATCCCCCCGAAAATATTTTGGCACATGTACTCCAGGGATTTAGGAAAAATGACAATATTTTGGTGTAACATAATGATGATCATATTCACAATGATTATGATGATGATGATGATAATGTTGTTGATGATGATGAAAATATTGAAAATGATGATGATGATGATGATCACAATGATCATTGCACCGAGAGGCGCTCTACAACCCAGTATGGAGGAGATATTGTAACGTTATGTAACATTATGTAACGTTATTATTTTGTTACCAACAAAATAATAAAAATAAAAATTTTAATTATCCGCGAAAATAAATGTCGGCTAGAAAAACAACCTAATATGGGGGAGATGTTGTAATGTTCCTACCTAACAAAACAGTAAAAATAAAAATAATAATTATCCGCAAAAAAAATGTGGTTCAGAAAAAAAAACACAATATGGCCGAGATGTTGTAATGTTCCTACCTAACAAAATAATTAAAAATTGAATTATGCGCAAAAAATTACTGCCTTGCACATGGTTTTAAAACCATGTGCAAGGCATCCTAAACAACCCATGGTTTTATTGTACATGGTTTAGGAGGTCCTTGCAAATGGTTTTAAAACCATGTGCAAGGCCTCCTAAACAACCCATGGTTTTATTGTACATGATTTAGGAGGGCCTTGCAAATGGTTTTAAGACCATGTGCAAGGCCTCCTAAACAACCCATGGTTTTAGGAGAGACTTGCACATGGTTTTAAAACCATGTTTGGGGGATATGTTGTAATGTTCGTTCCTAACAAAATAAAAATTAATAATAAATATTATATGTCGACCATAAATAATATTTAAAATTAATAATAAAAATATTATATGTGACCTTAAATAAAAATATGTGTCTTTTGGTTTGAATCAAATCAATGGCTATATATAGGACACACCAAAGCTGAAAGCTCCTTGAGTGAAATAACTAAGAAGAGGTTTCCACCTCGAGAGATTTCATCCCTCTCGGCTCTTGATAGAGCCTAGGATTTGGATCTATGCTGGTGATATTGACAATGACAATGATGACATTGACGGTGATGATGGTGGCAAATAAATGAATGTTGATGATTGTGATTATGATAATGATAAGGATGATGATGATGATGATGATGATGATGTTGACAATGTTGAAGATGATGATCATCAGCATTATCTTCCAAAACATAGTTTTTATTTCTCTTGCATAGATCGTATGTGGACTTAACTTGTGTGGAGATCCAAGAGGTAACACTCCCCAAAACCAATGTTTGGGTTGGAAAATAGTTTTTTGTAGTAAATACCTTATAAACCTTCATTGTCTCAAAAAATTTATGCGTGTGAGATCATTGAAAACAAAACCACACCAACCACAAGGTTAACCTACACACACAAGTAAAAGACAAGTTACCTTTGAATAGAAACCCAATACAAGGATATGACATTGTAGTAAGATAAGCTAAAAATTGTATTGATAACAAGCCTAAGACAAAGATGATGCAAAAAATATGGCATTGAAACCGTCAATGATGTTACTACCATCATAGATTGATCTTAAACTTGGATCTATCAAGCACCGAGAGGAATCCAATTTCTCATGGTGTAATTTTTTTATCTTAAATTTTTTACACATCCAACAATATTTACACCTCAAGAAATGTAATCCCTCTTAGTGCTTCATAGATCTGGATTTAAGTTTTATTTTTTTTGTTTTATGAGAAAACATGGATTTTTTAAATTACTTTTCATTCGGTTGTTTTTAATTTTATTTTATGAGCTAACATGAACTTTTTAATTAATTTTTACTTTTAACATAATGCTACCTTACATGACAATTTTTCCCCATACTGGACTGTATAGCACCTCTCTCCTCTCGGTGCAATAAGAGTGAGGGAGGAATCCCTTTCATCAACATAGAGACTTACACCCAAAGGAAACTTTTTTTAGTTTGAAAACGTTTATAGTGTAAGTTTATCAAAATACCCCCTAGTTATACAAAGTAAAGAAACAATGAACTTAAATCTTGAATATATAACCAATCTTGGTTGGATGTAGATGTGTCACGTCTGATAAAATCACAAATGTATTGTTATTACATATATAAAATAATGACCAAAAGATATACATCTTCCAAATCATCAGTATGGCTATCAAAATCATGAGCATCAACATGTAAGTTCCAAATCCAAGTGGTAGTATAAGGGCCTTTAGCTAACGTCTTTGAGAAATTACCACCCCCCCACTTCCTTACCTCCATTTGTGTGTCCATTTACCTTTTGGAACTGGGTATGAAGCAAGCTATGGTCTTGAGTTTCCCCTACCCAATAAAAACATAATAACTATAAAATATTACCATTAAAGCACAAAATGAAAAAATGAAGGGTTAACACATATTCATTAAATTCATTTATGTTGCATTGAAACTACACTATACCTAAAACAATACCATATTTATAATTAAGTAAACCAAATCATATCTTTATAATTCACTATATTCTCTACCATCATTAAAATATCCTTGGGCATGAATGAAAGTTTGCATTAAAGGACCAAAGTCCTCCTAATCGCTAATCAATAAAAATCCCAAGATCCTTCGGCAAGAATAAAACCTTGCATCTCGAGGACTAAATCCATGTACTCACACAACATGGGAAGTGGCGTCATGACATATGATGTGCATGGTCTGTTTAAAATTTAAAATAATACTTTATTTATGGATTGTGACTTCATACCATTCAAATTTCCAAGTAGTTTAATAGTAATGTTACAAGGCAGGTCTCTTCTTGTTCCTGCGCAGTGCCAAATTTGCATTCTTCAAAGCTTTCGGGATGAAGATATAATGAAATATTGCCAAGGGAGACTTATTTGATATCCATGGACATCTTACTTACACAGTAAGTTCTTCTCTCCTCTTTGCAAGGAAGAAATTGATAGCACTCTCAAATCATTTCAATTGCAAAATGTAGTGAACACTGAAAACCCCCAATAACCACAAAGCCCAAATTTCCTACCGTATTTTTTTGGACTGGTTTCTTTCATGGTAGTTCAATTTTAGAAGAAAATGTTTGCATTTGAGAAGCAGAAAATACAACACCAAAAGAATTCCAGGTGGTGGGTATGGAAGAAGGCTTCTCCCTGTGATGACAAAGAAGGCCCCATCCTATGAAGATAGACAAGCAAGACACACCTTAGAGAGCATAGAATTTATGGATAATTGTCCAAATGTTCCCTATAAAGGAAATTCTATGGGTGTTGGTACCGATCATGAAACCTACGAATCAATAGCGAAGGAAATATTCATATGTTTATTAATATTGATTGATGTATAGCAGTTTTGCTAAAATTCAGTAATGAATTGAGTCTTTACCTCAGTGAGGGTAAGATATTGAAGCTTCTAACCTAGTCAAATTTCAAAGCACACTACGAGGCCAGGTGTTGTAGTGGTAAACTCTTCAATGGCCATTAAAACTGTAACGTCCCCATACCCCATAATGCAGATAAATTAAAATTTTTGCTTCAAGAACCCTTGTTCTCCTTTCGAAACATAGGGTATGGGTGTTAACACCCTCTTCAACATTCAATATAGGGATTAGGAACCACTATAATATTCGTTACTCCCTTGACAAATCCCTTTTGCGATCAGAAATACCTTTTTTGCACTGAACCTGTCCTTTCCGCAGTCCGCGTTCCACACTTCCACTTTCCACCCTTCCGACCTCAAAAATAAAAAATCAGAAACATAATGTGTGATGGAAGCATTGAACCACACTTTTGCCTTCCACCTTCCACACTTCCGCTTTCTGCCCTTCCGACCTAGGAAGTTGAGAATCGGAAACATAATGCGCGACGAAAACATTTAACCACTCTTCTGCCTTCCCATTTTCGCTTTCCGCCCTTCTGACCTCGGAAATCAGGAATCGAAAACATAATGTGTGACAGAAAAATTTAAACACTCTTTCGCCTTCCGCAATTCTGGTTTCCACCTTTCCGACCTTGAAAATCAGGAATCGGAAACATAATGTGCAATGGAAACATTTAACAACTCTTCCACCTTCCGCCTTCCACACTTCTTCTTTCCGCCCTTTCGACCTCAAAAATCGGGAATAAAAAGCTTAATGTGCGACAAAAACACTTAACAACTCTTTCACCTTCCGCCTTCTGCACTTCCCCTTTCTGCCATTCCGACCTCGGAACATGGAAGTCAGAAACATAGCATTCGATGGATTCCTTCAACCACGGTTCCACCTTCTGCACTTCCGCTTTCTTCCTTTCTGACCTTGAAAATCAAAATTCAGAAACATAAAGTTTGACAGAAATATTTAATGACTCTTCCGCCTTCTTCCTTCCACCCTTCCGACGTCGAAACTCGGGAATCGAAAAACTTAACTTTTGACCTTAACCTTTTCCTGCACTTTCGACTTCTGTTTTCTGACCTCGAACTTCAGAAATCGAAAAGTTAACTTTTTCCTTAGAACTTTTCTACACTCTTCTGCTTCCTCCTGTGGGCGGATCCTGAGGTGCGGAAACACAACATTTCTTACCTTAGCTACATTTTTGGCCCTGTAACCAAGCTTCTAGCCTCCATGAACAAAATCATAAATGCATTGAAACATGCAAGGAAAATAAAGATACAAATGTAGGAACATTCATCAACAGTAAATTATATTGAACATATAAAGCATTCATCATAAGCAACTACATTGCATAAACAGAATAACATAGAATACTTATCTTGGAGATGAAGATGTCTTACAGCTAGCTATTTCGCTGCAATGTTCCACCCAACAATAGACCATTGTGTTCATTAATCTCTCAACACATTTCCATCCTCGAGCTCAGCATGATTTCCACAAGGAACTAGGGAACAATGGGCTCACACATAGCCAACACACATCAAAACATAGTCAAACCAACCTACATTTGGGTTTCTCAAACTATCCATCCAAGGATTACACACATGGTCAACATGCACAACAAGACACAACCAAGACAATATCCAAATGGGTTTCACGG
Organism: Pseudotsuga menziesii; assembly: GCA_001517045.1. Lineage (NCBI taxonomy): Eukaryota > Viridiplantae > Streptophyta > Pinopsida > Pinales > Pinaceae > Pseudotsuga > Pseudotsuga menziesii. The sequence continues at coordinate 496,968 of LPNX010649619.1, forward strand.
GATGTCAAGGCAATGACTCGCACCTAGTAACAATGCTCACCACAACCCATCCAAACCAACCAACAGTTGGGTTTCTCAGGCTGCTAAGGAAATGGAAAGGTATAATTGTCGAGCTAATGAGCTTAGCCCCAGAGCTATGGACACCTACACCAGATCTATCCATCCTGGCATCCCACAATACCTACACACCCAACACAAGGAAGTATTCCCTTCACTGCTACACAGTTCCCTAAGTCCATGCCTTCCATTCTAGTGCTATTTCGGGTGTGCATAAAGGATCTGTCAGCCCCTCTTGATATATCTGTGAGGTTCCTCTCTTCACTAGGTTTATTACCCAATTCTGGGCCTCTTCCACTCCTAAGTATTTCAGAACAAGACAGAGATGCACATCACAGCAGTCCACAACGTAAACACAACCAAAACAGGCTCCATTCACTCTATAAAAGAGGAGATCATCGTGGAAACACCTTCCACCACTTAGGAGAGTAAGAAAACCGTTCTAAACAATGAACCACTGAACAACAACACTGGGGAAACTATGGAGGACCACACTCTCATAAAATCAAGATATCTACACTGGCAATTTACTCAGCAAAAACACAGCTGAACAATTCTTCTGCTACTCAAGGTATTGAACCACCAACAATGCGCATGAACCAACTGATCAGAATGATCAAATCATGTATGATCGAATGGAAAATTATAGAATGATGTCCTCCCCCAACGAGGAACAACAAAAAAACCCATTTGTGACTAAGGGAAAGGACATATTGGCACGCATCACATGCTTACTTGTTGCAGAAGCAAGAATGCGGCTTCTCTGACTATAAACTTGTAGGCTTACTTAAACAAGCAATCAAACTGCCATGCCTTTCTCTTCCTAACGCATTAACTGCCTCAACCAATTTGCTGCAAGAAAAGTGAATGATCAAGCACAGGGACGAACTAGGGTGGATGGGTTAACGAATGGGTAACTTTTGAACAAATCTACAGTTGGGATTGACCATCAACCAAATCGACGACGCACAGCGATTTCGATGATTCAACTAGCACGACTTAACAAACTTTTCATGTGCGCAAAATTCCTATGAAATCCATTTCATCAAGTTTGGAGTCCACCATTGATCTAGTGGGGACATAGATCCAATGGCCCACAAGAATTTTGCAGCATCGACTAGCACGATATTTAACCCAACTAGCGTGCACGAAATTTCTATCAAAATCTGCTTTACCAATTTTGGAGTCCACCATTGATCTGGTGGGGAAACATATCTGATGGTCGACAAGGATTTTACAGCGTCAACTAGCAAGGTAGTTAACTTGGCTAGCGGGCGCGAAATTTCTATTCAAAAGGATTTAATTATGAGCTTGCATCCTCCTAGGTGACTTGTAAGACAAATCAGTGAAGAATTCTCTGCTGATTAGACTAGGTTTTGTGAGGATTGAACCCACAATCACTCACCTGGAATTTGCTGGCTTAATCCCTCTTTATTCCTCTGTGAAATCATGCTCCCATCTCTTTCACATTGCAGTGTATATATAGCTGTGGTATTTTATTAAACTGTGTATTTACATGACATTGAAAAATATGGTGTGCTTGACTTAGCACCATAACCAGAGGCATCAACCTTGATCACCTATACGAAACACCAGATCAATGGCAGGGCCTTGGCCTTGAGCTCCATGCCATGATTTGAATACAATATTTACATCATGTACAATTCAATACCATAAGGTCAAAATTGGGGCACAGATTCCCCTCCCCTTTGGGGTCAAAACTGATGTGTTACATTCCCTTCCCCCTTCAATAGCATTGTCCTCGGTGCTTTTCAAAACTGAAAAAAAGGGTTGTGCCAATTGCATGGAATCCTCCAACTCCCACGTAGCCTCTTTAGGACCATGGTGCTTCCACTGCACCTTCACTTTTCCAATGTCACGATATGGAACTCTTCCTTGGGTTCCACTACGTGGTTGTCTTGCATCAGAAGTCCTCCAAGTCCTCGATTGCATGCATCAGTACACACCACAAAGTCTTTTCCTGGGTCTTGGAGAATCCTTCTCCTCATCTTGGAGTATTTCCAATGTCTTTGGAAACCAGCAATACCTATGCTCCAGCCCCAAGCAATGAGTCAATTTCCATGTCAGATTTAGTCTTATTGGATTCATTCCTTGATAATATTTTCAAAATCATAGTTGAATCACGTGCACATGTATTTTTACATAAAATCAACAAGAGGTTACCAAGTAAACCATATACTTCTCTTCATAACTATCTTCTTTTGGCTCCACAAGTATCCATCTTTGTCTTTATACAACCATGGCACCCACATGACCTGTCCCACACCACACAAGGATGGTACCTCTTATCTACTATACAGTCCTTCGAGTGTACCCACCCCTTCATGTCCTCTCTAAGGTGTGCATTGAAATTTAACCAAGTTTTTGCAAGCCTCGGGTCACCTGTGAAAATACTTCTCAACTGAGATCTGGAAGCCCTGTTCTAGAGCCTAACACCTCTCTGGGTGCTCAATGGAAGCTCTAGCTTAAGAGCCTAGCACCTCCTCTAGGTGCTCACCAAGCTCAGGTGCTTCCTTTCTGGACACCATAATGAATTAATTTACATGTCAAATTCATTCCTATAGGATTCATTCTTTAACAAGATTTCCAAAATCATAGCTGAATCATATGCACCTGTGTATTTACATAAAATCAACAACACACAAAAAAAATTGCTAAGTAAACCAAATACTTATCTGCATAAGTATCTCTCAACCGAGATATGGAAGCCTTGCGTTAGAGCCTAACACCTCTTTGGGCTCTTAATGGCAGCTCTGATCCAGAGCCTAACACCTCTTTGGGTGCTCAATGGTATCTCTGCTTAATGGCCTAGAACCTCCTCCAAGTGCTCACCAAGCTCAGGCGCTTCCTTTTTAGACACCATAATACCTAGGGGTTATTCTCTTCATGGAGCCCCCACTCTCGTGAAAGTCCCCTTACATGGCGTGAATGGGTGCAGAAAGAAGTCTAGCTGGATGTCTTACACATGGGCGTCCCCAATGATGCATACCGATGCCTAGTTGGTCGGGGGGGGAGAAGCTATCTACCCAAGTACATCCTTCTGAGGAGACATGTATTCCAAACACATCCTCCCAAGAAGCTATGTACCCCAAGTACATCCTTTCGAGAATTATGTACCCCAAGTACATCTTTACGAGGAGCCATGTATCCCAAACACGTCCTTCCGAGAAGTTATGTACTCCATGGGTGTATTTTCATCATCTCTCCTGCATTACATACAAGCATGCAGTTTACATGAGATGTCGTCATAAAAATTTTAATCATATATTTTAAATCTATTTCATGCATACATGATTTTCCAAACATCAAACGATTAATAACATTGATAGTCGAATCAAAATATGAATTTACAATTATGTTTCCTACAGAAAATTAGATTTTTGCAACCATGAGGCCATTCTCATATTGTTTGGATCTTGCAAGTGGGAGAATTTATCCCTTGCTCACACATGTTGCCCAAAACCCAAACATCCACATACAACATGTCATCTTGACACCATTTTAGATCATCCAAACAGTCAATAGCATTCAATAGGAAAATTAGAAATCTAAAATTTAAAAATTTGTTATGTTCAGAGGTTAGATTTCAGTCATGAGATCCTTCTCATAGTGTTTGGCCTCTGCACATGGTAGATTCCTGCCTTGGTTTCACTGCGTACAACCATACTTCCCTGTTCAAGTCATTCTACCCGCAGTCTTCAGGAAGTTCTGAAATGATTGTACATACACACGAGGGTCATCTCCTCATGGAACTATAAGTTCGCATGCAGCCTCCTCAACCTATACATATACTCAAATTTACCTGCAGAACATCCTTTATCACATTGAGAATTAGGCATCATGAGAGAGAATGAACCTAAGACCCTGACTCCCAACTAATGCTTTGTGAGAATTTTTTCTCCCATGTTGAACAAGGAGTCGATAGCTCCTTATACAACATCTCTAACCAATTACTGGTAACTCATAACTGGTGACTCTAGTTCATCCTGAATCTCATTAGTGCTCATTATATTTCCTTAGTAGAGCATCTTTGTACCAACTTGACTTGGACTAACATGCCTACAACTGCAAGTGGGTCATGGGGACGACCATGCATTACCTCATCTTTTCATCCCAACATGGAATAACAAGACCACTACATGAATATTGTCACTGGGAAAATATTTGGTCAACGTGGCCTATAAAGTGGAGTAGAGTGCCCCATGCCATGAAATATTATGCACACAAATAAGTACAAAGTGGAGCTATAGAGTGTAATGTCCCCTTTTTGGAATTTTTTTAAAATGCCCAATTTTCCATTTTTTCTCAATTTTGGCTCTTGACTAGTTTTGATGTCTAGACCTCCAAATTGACCCAAATGCTTCCAAATTTTCTCTGAAGGTACATGAATGATAATATAAATTAAATATCATGCTCATGTATGTTTTTTGACCTCCCAATTACATCTACAAACTTGTTTAATGTTCTGTTCAAAGTAGGAGCCTTTACTAGCAAATTGGGGTTCCAATTCCCCCAGGGTAATTGTCGGAAATGGTTTCACAAATGATCCCAAAGTCACTTGAATTTATTAAAAGAGGCTGGTTATGTGTAAGGGACCTTTTTAAAGTCTCATATGCATCATGGTTCAGTTTATACAGTCTGTTATGACTCTTTCCAAAACAACTCCCAAGTCACAATTTCGACCCTTGGAGAAATTGCACCAAATCTTCTCCCAATGCAATAAAAATGAGTAAAATGGCTTCCAATACTTAAGTACTGAACATGAGACTTGAAATACACATTAATTACAGTCCATACATCATACATTTATTAGATATACATTCCTGCATTCGAAATAATAACCATTACCATGGCATATATCAAAATAGAGTGGAAATGGTCATTGTTTGCTCATTAAAAGTCATTTTGACATACAACTCTTGGGAATTTCGAATTGAAAATTTCTGAGAATGAATAACGTATAATATTTAACTGATTCCAATCATAAATGGATAATGAAAATCTCTCCCAATTTGAAATCATCAGCATTACAATGGTTCACAACAAGATAGTGGGGAAATGACACTATTTCTTCATTGTTCAACATTTTTACACGAATTATTTTGGGTATTTAGACCTGAGAGTATTCTGAACATGAAATACAGAGGATATACATCATAACATAATATAATGGGCATTATAATCTTCCCCAAATAGATCAATAGCTCACCCAAAGCGCAATCCCTCCTTTGGTATGAATATGGTGTGAAAACTGGAAATAGTTGAGAGAGAGTGCTGCAATAGAAGAATCCACATGATTTCCTGTAGCTTAAACCTGCAAATAAGACTCCATTAAAGCTCCATGAAATATCTTAGTGGCCTCTCCAAACACCAACTAGGATGGGAATCTTTCACCCTCGAAATTGGCTTAAGCAAGAAAACTAGTCATCCACTAGCTCTCACAATTCACAAATGACAATTTCACAAATGAGCAAAAAACTTCTTCTCATGGATGATCCTTGTATTTTATAAACATTATTGGTATATTAAGGTTCCAAATCCATCCATAAAACAAATCCAAGTCGAATTGGTGTGGCTGCTCATGCTATGCCATGTGGCTTCTCTCTTCACCTTCCCTCTTCTCCCAAATTTGAGTAGGAGCCTCTTGGCCTTCTCCAACTCCCGATTTCGACCTCCAAGATGCTCTATTCAGGCCTGAAATGTCAATATGTCAGTATGTCAGCCTTCAGATCTGACTTGGGTCATAACTGTCATAGAATCTCCATCATTGGTGTCATAGCTGTCATAAATGTAACGGGAATCTAGCCAAGTGTCCATGAAACTCCCATTTGGCTCTTCCTCTCCCATGTAAGTTACAATTCATCCCAAATTATACCTATGAAGTATATTGACAAGTATATTAACCTCATAATCCATCCCAAAACATTAGGCTTCCCATAGATTCAAAATTACAAGAGGAGGATGCCATTTAACATATGAATTCTAGCTTGAGTGGGCCCCACAGTCTCCATGTGTCTCCATTCTCCATAGCCATTTAATTTTTCACTTGAATTTATTTAATTAACTCCATTAAATAAATATTTATTCCTTCTAATGTATAAACATCATTTATTAGCTCCCTTATTAACTTCCCAATGTTTCCACCCAACCTAGGGAACTAGTAGGATTGATGGAATTTTCCCGCTATGCAATTATTTGAATGGGGACATTACAGTCCTCCCCACCCAATATTGCTTTTCCTCAAGAAATTTCAGATTTGGATGCTGCAAAATATTCTCCTCTTCCCATGTGGCATCTTCACTTGGTAGATCTTTCCATTGCACCAAGTATTCTTTGATTGTTCTACTCCTCAATCTTCTCTCCCTTGTCTTCAAAACTTTTTCCGGAATAAGTGTGAGTTGTCCTTCATCATCCAAAGGAGGAAGTGTATCTGAGATTACAATTTTCTGAACAATATCTTTATTTAGACAAGAAACATGAAATACATTATGAATTTTACTCCCTTTCGGAAGTTCCAACTCATATGCTACTTCTCCAATTTTCCGGATTACCTTGTAGGGCCCATAGTATCTTGGCTTTAGCTTTTCTGCTCCATTTCTTTTGAGGGATGTTTGTTTGTATGGATGCAACCTCAAATACACTAAATCATCAACCTGAAAGGTCCTTTCCTCTCTATGTTTATCAGCATATTGTTTTTGTTGATTTTGGGCAACCTGCAAATTGTCTTTTAAAAGCTTTAAAATTTCTTGGCTTTCTTCCACCCAATCTTTAGCTTTTGGAGCTCTACTATCACCAAATATCATATCAGAAAATGTAATTGCATGATATCCATATAATGCTCTAAAAGGAGACATCCCTATTGACATGTGAAAGCTGGTGTTGTAGCAAAACTCACCCAAGTGTAGCCATTTGGTCCAAGCTTTTTGTTGTTCTCCCACATAGTTTTGGAGGTACCCTTCCAACCATTTATTCACCCTCTCTGTTTGTCCGTCAGTTTGTGGATGGTAGCTTGTACTTGGAGTCAATTTAGTTCCCACCAATCTGAAAATTCTTTCCAAAAAGCACTCATGAATCTACCATCTCTATCACTCACAATGCTCTTGGGGAGCCCATGCAATGTGAAGATTTCTTTGAAAAAAATATCAGCCACTTGTGCAGCACTAAAAGAGGATGTAACAGAAAATAAATGAGCAAACTTAGTCAATCTATCCACTACCACATATATGCAATCCTTTCCCAAAGATTTGGGCAAACCAGTGATGAAATCCATTGATATACTGTCCCATTTTTGCTCCGGAATGGGCAATGGTTGTAATAAACCAGAGGGGTGTGTGAGTTATGATTTGTTTTGATAACATACCTTACATTCATTGACATACTTCTGAAGATATTCCTTTAGCCCTTTCCAATAGAACCTTTGCCTTATTTGCCTATAGGTTTTGAAGATCCCCGGATGACCTGCTAATGGGGAATCATGTGCTTCCTGCAAAACTTTGTAATTAAGATTTGAATATCGAACCAAATAAATTCTGCCCTTATAATATATCAGCCCATTCAAAATTCTGTAGTTATCATCTCCCATGAGTCCATCTAATACATCACAAGCAAACTTATCTTTTGCATATTCAACTAGTAGCATGTCTTTCCAATTTTTAGCAATGTCCATAAGAGAAAAGGAAGGTCTTCGAGATAATGCATCTGCTACAATGTTATTCTTTCCTTTCACATATTCAATATCAAAATCATAAGCTTGGATATTGCTTACCCACTTTTGTTGCCTTTCATTTAGATCCTTTTGGGTAAGGAAGTGTCTTAGACTATTATGGTCAGTTTTCACCACAAACTTGTTTCCTTCCAAGTATTGTTGGAATTTGGCCAATGCATGCATGATGGACAACATATCTTTGTCATATATGGAGTAAATTTTTTCATGAGGCTGCAACTTTCTGCTCGCAAAGGCTATAGGGTGTTGGCCTTGCTTTAGGAAAGCCCCTACTCCTTCACATGAGGCATCACATTCAACAACAAAAGGCTTAGAAGAATCAGGTAATGCAAGTATGGGACAACTACTCATTACCTCTTTCATTTTTTGGAAGGCATTTTCAGCCTCTTCATTCCACTTGAAATCATCCTTCTTAGTCAAATTAGTGAGTGGAGAAGTCAACTTGGAGAATCCTTTCACAAACTTCCTGTAGTATGTACATATTCCAATGAAGCCTCTTAATTCTGTGATGTTTTTTGGTGATGGCCATTCTAAGATAGCCCTGATATTTTCCATGTGCACTTTCACTCCATATTTCCCAATAACGTGCCCAATATATAATAGTTCTTTCATCCCAAATTCACATTTAGACATCTTAGCATACAAAGACTGTTCTTGCAAAGTGTTCAACACAATCTCTAGGTGTTGCAAGTGCTCTTCCCAAGTTTTACTGTAAATAAGAATATCATCAAAGAAGACTAAAACAAACCTTCTAATATGCTTGCAAAATATTCTATTCACACATGCTTGAAATGTATCTGGAGCATTAGTCAACCCAAATGGCATAACAAGAAACTCAAAGTGACCATAATGACATCGAAAAGTAGTCTTTTGCACATCTTCCTCCTTCATCCAAATTTGGTGATAACTGGATCTAAGGTCAATTTTGGAAAAGTATTGAGCTCCAAATAGCTCATCCATGAGCTCATCAATCCTAGGGATAGGATATATATTTTTTATGGTCTTCTTGTTCAAATCTCTAAAGTCTATGCACATCCTCAAAGTTCCATCTTTTTTCTTTACCAACACTACTGAAGAAGCATAAGGGCTAGAGCTTGGTCTAATGAGTCCCAACTCTAAGAGTTCTTGAATGGTCTTCTCAATCTCATCTCTGAACTTCTTGGGATTTCTATAAGGTGGTATCTCAATGGGTGAAGTACCCTCCTCCAAAACAATGTTGTGCTCAACCCCCCTATCAGGTGGTCTACCATGTGGAAGATCTCTGAAAACTTTTTCATATTTGTGCAAAAGTGTCTCTATCTCCTTTGGGTGTTTAACAATTCTGATTTTTGGCTTGGGAGAGGTGATATAACATTCAGCATCCCATTCAATATCACCATGCCTCAATATAGATCTCAAACTATTGCAATTTACTACCTATTTTGGGTAAGTGTGTTTCCCTCTCACAACCCTTAGTACCCCTGTTGAATCTTGAAATTTCATTTCAGGAAATTGATAATTTACTGAATGCTCTCCTATAGAATACAACCATTTCAATCCCAATACTATATTAGTATCAGAAACATCAACCACATAAAAACTATCAACAAAAGTATAGTTACCTATGGTGACTTGCAGCTTTGGAACCCATGTTTTGCATTGCATGGTGTTGTGACCTGGAATGACAACTGTGAAGCCATCGAATGGTTCATTTGGTATCCTTCTTTTCTCCACCATATCTGCATAAATTAAATTATGTGTAGCTCCTCCATCTACCAAAACTGAAGCTCTTTGTCCCAATACCACACCCTTGCATCGGATTGTCTGATAGTGAGGAACTGTTGAAAGTACTGCCATTCTTGCTTTGTCCGGTGAAGGATGATTTTATTCTTGTCTTTCTTCTTCAGCTGCTGTGTCATATGCCTCCTATTTATCTGAATTGTTCCCCTCTTCATCCATACCCCCTTCATACTCATCATTATCAGAAAATACTTCTATGTATTGAGCCTTTCCTTTAGCACATTTATGTCCCGGTGCCCATGGTTGGAAGCATGTGAAGCACAATTTTTTCCTTCGAAGTTCATCCCTGTTTTGTCCTTATTTCTTATTCTTTTCCAATGTATCCTTTTGTAAAAACTTCTTATCAGGTTCATCCTTTTGCCAAGGCTTTCTTTCAAATTTGAAGTTAGGCTTGGGAGGAAATCTTGTTCTAGGAAGCACATTTTGAATATCTCTAGTCAAGCTCATTGCATCATTTAAGTTAGTAGGCTTGTGGGATTTGACCAAACCTTTTAAGGGCTCTTCCAAACCTTCATTGAAAATCAATACTAACCTTCCCATATATAGATCAGCCACCTTAACTGATAATCTTTGGAATTCCAACATATATTCAATAGGAGTCCCTACCTGCTTCAATTGTGCTAGTTCTTTGAAAGACAATTCTGGATCTTTTTGCTCAAACCTTTCTACTACCCTATCAATAAATTTCCCATATGTTTTAACCTGATCATGACCCAAATTTTTCAGTCCATGGAACCACCATTCATTGGCATCTCCATCCAAGTGCAAAATAGCCATTTTTAAAGCATCTTCTTCCACCATTGGATTCAACTGAAAATACGCATCCAATTTTTGCACCCAAGTGTTAGCAAAACTTTGAGATGAACCATCAAAAGTAGGAAGTGGCACTTTAACTATGGCACAATTCAATTCTTTGTTTTGATGCAGAGACTTATTGTCCTCCTCCTTTTTGAGTTTGTTTTCCATGGTGAAGTACTGCTCAAATGTTATACTCCTCCTACACTCTTCATCCAATTTAGCCCATTCTTTTGTTATTGTATCAATTTCAAATTGAATGTTAGTCTCTTCTTTGGGAATAAGAAATTTAGGTGCAGTAGGCCTTGGTTGGCTCTGAAATTCATGGGGTCTATTATGGGGTCCTGTTTTTGAGAAAATTTTCTCACCCATTGTCTTCTTTTCTTCTGTGTGAACTACTGCTATCTCCCATTAATCCCAATTTGCTTCCAAATTGGCTACCCAACAATTCGTTTCCTTTCATAAGCTGATGGTTCATTTTCTTGGTTATGTCATCAAAGAGAGGTTTTATGAGTTTAATATATTCAATCTTTTCATGGTCAGTGGGTCCCTTCCCCTCGCTAGTCATAGTTTCAGCAAAATGTACCTCTTCTTCTACTACTTCTTCTCCTCCAACAAAAACACCTTCAACTTCAGGATATAAGGGTGGTGGTTTATTGCTTTGAATCCTTGTTAATACCATAAGGTTCCAATACCATGCTCTTATACCACTTGTAATTTCCCCTTTTTGGAATTTTTTTGAAATGCCCAATTTTCCAATTTTTCTCAATTTTGGCTCTTGACTAGTTTTGATGTCTAGACCTCCAAATTGACCCAAATGCTTCCAAATTTTATCTGAAGGTACATGAATGATAATATAAATTAAATATAATTCTCATGTATGTTTTTTGATGTCCCAATTACATCTACAAATTTGTTTAATGTTCTGTTCAAAGTAGGAGCCTTTACTAGCAAATTGGGGCTCCAATTCCCCCCGGGTAATTGCCGGAAATGGCTTCACAAATGATCCAAAAGTCACTTGAATTTATTAAAATATGATGGTTATGTGTAAGGGACCTTTTCAAAGTCTCATATGCATCATGGTTCAGTTTATACAGTCTGTTATGACTCTTTCCAAAACAACTTCCAAGTCACAATTTTGACCCTTGGGGAAAATGCACCAAATCTTCTCCCAATGCAATAAAAATGAGTAAAATGGCTTCCAATGATTAATTAATGAACATGATACTTGGAATAAACATTAATTACATTCCATTCTTCATACATTTATCAAAGCTACATTCCTCCATTCGAAATAATAGGCATTACCATGGCATATATCAAAATAGAGTGGAAATGGTCATTGTTTGCTCATTAAAAGTCATTTTGACATATAACTCTTGGGAATTTTGAATTGAAAAATTTTGAGAATGAATAATGGAGAATATTTAACTTATTCCAATCATAAATGGACAATTAAAGGCTCTCCCAATTCGAAATCATCAGCATTACAATGGTTCACAACAAGATAGTGGGGAAATGACACTATTTCTTCATTGTTCAACATTTTTACACGAATTATTTTGGGTATTTAAACCTGAGAGTATTCTGAACGTGAAATACAGAGGATATAAATCATAACATAAGATAATGGGCATTATAATATTCCCCAAATAGATCAATAGCTCACCCAAAGTGCAATCCCTCCATTGGCATGAATATCGTGTGAAAACTGGAAATAGTTGAGAGAGAGTGTTGCAATAGAAGAATCCACATGATTTATTGTAGATTAAACCTACAAATAAGACTCAATTAAATCTCCATGAAATACCTAAGTGGCCTCTCCAAACACCAACTAGGATGGGAATCTTTCACCCTCGAAATTGGCTTAAGCAAGAAAACTAGTCATCCACTAGCTCTCACAATTCACAAATGACAATTTCACAAATGAGCAAAAAAATTCTTCTCATGGATGATCCTTGTATTTTATAAACATTATTGGTATATTAAGGTACCAAATCCATCCATAAAACAAATCCAAGTCGAATTGGTGTGGCTGCTCATGCCATGCCATGTGGCCTCTCTCTTCACCTTCCCTCTTCTCCCAAATTTGAGTAGGAGCCTCTTGGCCTTCTCCAACTCCCAATTTCTACCTCCAAGATGCTCTATTCAGGCCTGAAATGTCATCCTTCAGATCTGACTTGGGTCATAACTATCATAGAATCTCCATCATTGGTGTCATAGCTGTCATAAATGTAAGGGGAATCTAGCCAGGTGTCCATGAAACTCCCATTTGGATATTCCTCTCCCATGTAAGTTACAATTCATCCCAAATTATACCTATGAAGTATATTGACAAGTATATTAACCTCATAATCCATCCCAAAACATTAGGCTTCCCATAGATTCAAAATTACAAGAGGAGGATGCCATTGAACATATGAATTCTAGCTTGAGTGGGCCCCACAGTCTCCATGTGTCTCCATAGCCATTTAATTTTTCATTTGAATTCATTTAATTAACTCCATTAAATAAATATTTATTCCTTCTAATGTCTAAACACCATTTATTAGCTCCCTTATTAACTTCCCAATGTTTCCACCCAACCTAGGGAACTAGTAGGATTGATGGAATTTTCCCGCTATGCAATTATTTGAATGGGGACATTACATAGAGATTCATGATGCTTTAATTACAAATTATTTACATTTAATCTTTACTAGGAGAATCTCAGGTAGACCCTTCAAACATATCAAATTCATTATCATAATCTTGTAGTAGAGCATCAAAAGGATTGTATGGAATTTCATTTGGAACCATTGGAGGTAATATTGATAATCAATGACAAAAGAAAGAACCTTCCATTCAAGTTGGGACCTATGTATATGGGACAATGGATTTAATTTTGTAGCAATATCCTACCTACCAAAATTTCCCATGAGTGGTAGGGTCTTCATGTAGGAATGCAAATGAGACTTGTGAAAGGTAAATAAAAAAATAAACCAATATTTATGTCATTGGGCTTCTTAGCCAATAGATGCGCCAGAAAATGGTTCTTTGTATAACTTAGAGTTGGATCTATGGAGCACATGTTTTCCATGAAGGGAAAAAACCAAGGAGACCAAGAACCCACCATTGATGAACATTGTGTTGTTAGCCAAACTAACTTTCAATATTTGGATAGGGTGAATGTTTGTCCACGATATTCATAACTCCAATTTTTGTCAAAGAAACGCATATATATTAGACCATATCTTATACCTTCTTATGCAATTACATCTAAATAAAACTTATTAGACCTATCAAAAATAGAATCAATTGTTTTTCGCACTATAAGAATTTATCCTTTTTTCTTGGATATGCCCAATAGATGCACTATTCTTAATTTTGTGGATCATGCTTTATGTACATCAACATATATAACATGCATCACAAATCTCTGCCATTTTACGCACATTTACACAAATAAAATCTTATTTTTAGCATGTTTGATTACTTTTCCAGTCAACATGTCAACTAAATAGTTCTCCTTGTTGGGATTGTATTCAATGTTGAAATTTAACCCATCTAACCATAAGCTTTACTTCTAAAAGATCATCTACAACATTATTTCTTTCCCTAAATACACATAAGATATAAATATTGTCAAATGCTAAAGATAACAAATCAAATTCATCAATTAAGGCAAGTTATTATATACCTTGGTTGTATATTCTTTTTTGACTAATTTAATGAAAATCAGGGATTCCCTAGATATTTGTATCTTATGTCCTCCTTTTTCAATAGCAAGATTAAGCAGCAAGTTTAGTGCCATTAATTTCACATAGTTGTTAGAGCCAACTCTTATGCATATTTAACATTATGTGAGTAATTATGTTTTTAAAATATAATACCACCTACTCCACATACCCTAGGAGTCCCTTAAGTTGCTCCATCAAAGTATGTCCAAGCCCCATCTTCATCTATTACATCCTTGATAATCACCCAAACCGTATATATTGTGCTTACACAAGTGCAATGTTTTGAGATATCAATACCTTGAGTGACACATTGTATAGAGGCTAATAGCTTATCCTCAAACACGTTAGCATTCCTAGCCAATTAGATACCCCAATAAACAATCAGAGGTAAATCTAAATGATTCCTTACCTGCCTATTTTCACACCATGATATTAGGCCTTCTTCTATTGTGTTTCTCTCCATAAATTCCTAATGCAAATAAGGGATGTTGCCTCCTTCCAAACCTGTTGTGAGTAAGAGCATTTCATGAAGAGGTGATAGTGTGTTTCCTCCTTGTTTTTGCAAAGGTTGCACCTTCCAGGACTCTACTTGCTTTATTTTATGATATTATCCCAAGTTAGTTCTTTATTGTGTTGGATCAGGTCTTGTCACTAAGAGGGGAGGGGGTGAATCAGTGACATAAATTTAAACACAATTTCTTTTATTTTAGCAAATGTAAAAACAAATTTGGACACAATGTTTTAACATGGAACCCAATAAGATAAACCACGAACACGTTTCTATTATCTTCAAAACTTTGTTTTTACAATTTACAATAGTTATTTGCAAGAACCCATTTGCTGGAGACCACAATCCGCAAGTTTCTCAGCCACTACTGAAGGATGCACCCACACCACGATTTCTGCCTGCACCTACATACAAGGATACACCAATACCTTGATTCTCCATCCATTACTGGAAGGAGACTAAGACCTCCTTGCATGCATGTAGCCTGCTCTAGCAACACCCTTCCACCCTTGAATTTATTTTTATCAGATTTTTAGATCTTGTTTTAAAACTTTTTCTCTTGTTACTCTACTTTGGTCTCTGTCTTATGCTTCGGCTACATAGATCTAGATGACAGAGACACTCTTCTTCTACTTCAATCTTTTGCTTAAATACTTCTTCTCAATATCAATACATCAACATACCTTTTCGAATTCATTCATGCCTCTTCAATCTGGACAAACACACCTTTTACAAACCAACATGCTCTTTCATTTCTCTATTCCTCATTTTTAATTATGTTTATTAGTTTTAACTTCTTTAATCAATTACTTAATTGACAAACCATCTTCATACCTGCGACCTCTCTTCCTCTGCGGGATCCCTATAGATTTCCTTACGTTGGATTACCTTCCATCTACATGCAGCGAGCTTCCTCATGTCATTTGCGGGATTCCCTTTCTTCCCTATAGAATTCCTCATGCTATCTTCTCCTCTGTGGGCATATTAAGATCTTGAGAGCTTAACTAAGCAACTATGGATGTACTCGAGATTTTCTGCAGGCATATAAGCCTTGTCTGGTCTTTAACCTAAGCTTCTATGATTTCTTCATGTGGGGATCACTTCATCTTGCCCTTCGGTTTTTCTGCAATCTCATCTGACCAAGGAATCTGGTTTATGCTTTCCAAATGCTTTTGCAGCATCAAACAAACAATGCAACCCTAGAGGTTCGAGATCTTCCGCAACATGGATTTTACGATTTTCTTGTTTCCACAAGCATTCCTCTGCGGTTGTCAGGTTTCCACAGTTTTATCGTTCCACAATTCAACTTTTCGCACTGGCCTTTCTGCACTAATAATTGTGCATGCGGATTGCAGAAATTGGAAAACACAACTTTTCCAAGACTTCATCCTTTTGCTTTCTGCCTTCCAGCTTTTCAGGCTGGCCTTTCCGCCTGTGGATTACGAAAGTTGGAAAATAATCTTTCCAGTTTTCTGAGCTTCTATCTTTCCACCTTTTCATTTCCGCACCAATACTTATGTCGTTGTCTTCACACACCAATCATTTCGCAACGACCTTCCTATTTTCCTCCTTTTCCGTAATGCGGAATGCGAAAGTCGAAAACTCAACTTTTCAGGACTTCGACTTTTTTCTTTCTGCAGTTCTGCACCTGTACTTCTTTTCCAAACCGTCGATCTGCTTGTGGAACCATTCTCAGCCGTCCAATCTTGATCCTTTGTGAAACTTTTCCCCAACCATTGAATCTCGTACAGGAAGCTTCCTGGTCATTCATTTCTGAATTATTGCGAAACTTTACCTTGTCCTTCTGCCCTTTGTGGATATTAACTATGGCTGTAAATTTACCTGTGGATTCAGTTTGACTGTTGATCTATTGCGGAATGATTTTTGACCATCGGATCTATGATTTTTTGTGGAACTCGTCTACATTAACTATTTCTTTGTTTTAACACTTTTCCAATTTTAATCTCAACATGCAAACTAACATTTTTCTCTTGTTTTGGCAGATTGATATTTCAATCGTGTAAGAACCAAATGAGAATCTAACTTCATGGCTGGATAGCCAGTTCACCAAGGAGCAGGATCATGTCATCTTTAGATCTTACTGACACACACACATCTTCTGGAGGACATTTGAAAATAGTCATCCAACCTTTTGTTATGAAACTTAGACAAGTTTCTTAGTCTGATCCAATCTACCTAAAACATTTTTTTGGCAAGTCCATAACTTCTTCCTTGGCTACTTCCAAGACAATCTGAAGACATGGTCAGGTAGAGAAAACACAAGTCTACAATACACCTATGTGTTGCAGACATTTAGGGAGGGAATTCTCTTTGACCCTTTTAGACCAGTTTTGACTTATTTATTCCATACTTAGTCAATTTCCTGATTTTCACTAATTTCCATATTTCTCCATAATGATGTCACATCATCTACTTTGTCATCATAGGAAATGTCTCTTACCAATTTGCCACCAATTATGTTATTCTATGTCATCATATCTGCCATATCATCATTCATTCCATGTCATCACTACCTTTGTCTTTCCTTTGACTTTCACTGAGTTCACCTTTTGTCTTTCCTTTGACTTTCACTAAGTTCACTTTGCCATCATGTCCTTGGTTATTCCTTTTTCATCACTGAACTCCTTTTGACATCAATGACAACTATATTCTATATTTCCAACATATTGTTGAGCACCAACCATGCATTTTGTTTGCCTTTGAGGGATAGTTTAATTTCTAGAGACTTCTATATTAACATTTCCATTCCATTGCCTCCTCCATTTGACTTATAACTTTGTGCCATCTTTTGGAATGTAGATTCTTGAAGGATGTTGTGACCACACTAGACTATCCTTTGAATGTGTTTGTGTATGTGTATGTGTATGTGTGTGTGTATGTATGTATGTGTGTGTGTGTGTGTATGTATGTATGTGTATATATACATATAAATATATTATATACATACATATAAATATATTATATACATACATACATATATTATATACATACATACATATATTATATGTGCATGCATGCATGTGTGTGTGTGTATAAAACACACCTATACACATACAACAAAGGATTCATATTATAATAAATGACAATATTTGAGAAAAATCATCAAATGTTTTTCATATGACCATGAAATATTTACAAGCTTATAGAGATATTAGTTGGACAAGAATGTCCTCCCTACTTACCATAACAAATGCTCAAGACCAATATAAGTTATACTTGGTCTATTTATATATCAACAAACTTCCAATATAAAAAACACAATGCTTAGATAGGAGGGAGCATTTAGAAGAGTCAACAAGATTTATCACACTGAGTATTAGGCACCATGAGAGAGAAGGAACCTAATACTTTGAATCCCAACTAATGCTCTCTGATACTCTTCTCCCCCGTGTTGAATAAGGAGTCGAGAGCTCCTTATATAACATTTCTAACCAATTAATGGTAAATTATAACTGGTGATTCTAGGTCATCTTGAATCTCATTAGTGCTCGATGCATTGCCTTGGTGAAGCATCTTTGTACTGACATGACTTGGACTGACATGCTGACAACTGCAAGTTGGTGTGTGGGGACTACCATGAATTATCCCATCATGTCATAACAAGACCACAAAATGAATATTGTCACTAACAAAAGATTTGGTTAACATGGACTATAAAGTGAAGTAGAGCGGCCCATGTCATGAAAGACAATACACACAAATAAGTAAAAAGTGGATCTATAGAGGACCATGATGCTTTCATCACAAATTATTTATATATAATCTTTACAAGGAGCATCTCAATTAGACCCTTCATATAGATCAAACTCATTATCTTAGTCTTATAGCAAAGAATCAAAATGATTGTATGGAATTTCAATTGGAGCCATTGAGGTAATAATGATATGCAATGATAGAAGAATGATTCTCCCTTTCAAGTTGGGACTATTAATTTGTCACAGTGGTCTAGGAACTGAAAACATAGTCTCACAAAGAATTCAGACAAATATGCATAAAATTGGCAAAATGGTGCTGCAATGGAAGTAGCAGCTCTGTATAATCAAATGAAAGAATGATGATACAATACAATGATCATGCAAGATGCATGAATTCCAAGACAATTCAAATTCCCAAGGAGGTCATTCAAATTGAATGAGTGAGTCTAGCTTAACTGAATGTAAACCACAATAAACACTCAAGTTAACCACTGATCAAAACCCTAATTGACTCAATTGAGTCCTAACTGAAGTTAGAGTGCAATAAATGACTGAGTCGAACTGAAAGTAGCTTAGACACATGTCACTGCAAGCCATCCAACAAGTGGTAGCGCATCAATGACTCCAATGAACCCCAATGAGGTTAACTGAAGTGTAACTGACCATCAGAAGTGGTTAGAGGCGCCCCTATTGACTCCAGTTCATTAAATAATCAATTTAATGAAGGGAGGTGCCTTCACTACTCTGTTTAACTAATTCTAACCATCAGTTAGCAATAAAGTGCATTTATGACACTCAGATCACCCCCGGAGTGCTCCAGTTAGCCTCCCCGAATGAAGGAGAAGGCTTAGTTAGCCTCCTTGACTGAAGGTAGGCGTGGGTGTGCTCATGCTACTGTCATACAGTGCTCCTCGGATGTCAATTAAGTCAATAAAACTTAGGATAGTGGTTTAACTAGGCCAAATTGACCAAAATGAGTGTGTATGGTGGTAAATGTCTCCAACACCCCCCCTTAAGCGATACTTAGGAGGAGTAGAAAACATAAAGTGCATAAGAATGCTAGGGCCCCGGAAACAAAGGCCATAGGTCACCCTGTACAATACTAAAACTCAAACAATGCTCAAAACAAACTAAGTGAGGAAAAGAGGGAAAACCCAGTGGGAAAAACCCCCCCTCAAGCTGAACACTGAAAGTAGTTGGATCACCCTGATGAAATCACCCCCAACAGTGAATGGAGGTAAGTGAACTTCTTTTCTAAAAAACTCTTGGTGAAGATGTCTGCAATCTGCTCATCAGTTGGGTAGTATTGCAGAATGATGGTCCTGTCATGCACTAGCTCCCTAATATAGTGCATGTGTATCTCTACATGATTGGTCCTCTGCCTGGTAACTGGATCTATGGATATATTAATAGCACTTTGACTGTCACAAAAGAGGACAGTGGACAAAGTACTACCAAGATCAAACTCTGAAAGAATGCCTTGCAACCAAACAGCTTGGATGAAAGCATTCACTGCTCCTCGATACTCGGCCTCTGCTGAAGACAATACTATGGCGACCTACTTTTTGCTATACCAACAAATGGGGCCACCACCAAACATGAAGAAATATCCATAAGTTGACTTCTGATCAATAGAATCACTCACCCAATCGGAATTTGTGTATCCAACCACCTCTAGCTCGGAGTCTGCAGCATAGTGAATGTCGTAGGTCCTAGTTCCTTGAATGTACTAGAGGATCCTCTTGGCTGCCTTCCAATGAAGATAATGAGGCTGCTGCATGTATCTTGATATATCAATCACGACATAACATATATCAGGCTGAGAATGAGTCAAGTACAATATGCTACCAATCAGTTGTCGATAAATAGTGCAATCCATGGGAGGTGTGCTTTTTCCTTCTTCAAGGATGATCTCTGAAAGGAAAGCGAATGGAGCAGCTCCACATTCAGCCATGTTAAATTTGACTAATAGTTTTGATATGTATTCGGACTGAGTGACCATTATCCCATCATGATTTTGCTCAATTTCGAGCCCCAAATCGCTCATTTCAAATGCATTGTGGAGAGCAGTTTTGATGACTGAAATAGAAGCAACTGTGCTACCTATGATCAGTAATTCATCAACATATAAAACATTAATAATCAAATGACCATCATACTTCTGTATATACACATTTGGATCTGATATACACCTTTGGAAGTTTTGCGAGAGCAGGAAGGCATCCATCTTGGAATACCACTCTCTTGGGGCATGTTTTAACCCATATAGTGACTTCTTTTGCTTGCAAACCAAAGATGGATCATAAATGTAGCCCTCTGGCTACTTCATGTATATCTCCTCATGAATATCTCCATGCAGAAAGGCTGACTTAACATCCATGTGATGCACTTCCCAGTGCTTAGATGCTGAAATTGCCAAAACTAGGCGGATGGAGTCCATTTTTGCAACCAGTGAAAAAGTCTCATGGTAGTCCACACCTTGGACTTGGGAGAAACATTTTGCCACCAACATTGCCTTATATTTGCAGGTTCTTCCATCTGTAGCAACCTTATTCTGAAACACCCACTTGCATTGAACCAATTTCCTTCTCGGAGGAAGAGAAACTAGCTCCCAAGTAGTGTTTTTCTGAAGAGAATTCATCTCTTCATCCATGGCAACTTGCCATATCGGATCCTTCCGAGCATGGTAGTAGGAATTTGGGTCTGAACTTATCATCAAGTAACAATATTCGGACAGCAAATAATCAGTCCAAGAGAGCGCAATACCTGCTCTTTGGAAATCAAAACGGGTTCTCCTTGGATCATCTGGATTTCCAGTGTTATCTCCTACGGAGGAGAGTGTCTGTTGGGCCCATGTTGGGAGATGATTTTGTACTTCATGTTCTGATTCAGAATCTGATGTTTGCTATACATTGATATCAGAAATCAGAGGATCCAGATCAGGGTCATCACCCCAATTTCATCATCCAAATATTTAGTAGAATAGGAAGGAAATTCAACAGTTTTCTCCTTCACTAGTTCCACCTCCTGAAGAGGCTCATCGAACTTGACACTCCTTTCGATGATGATCTATTTTGTTTTGATATCCAATAGCTTGAAACCTTTTGATTCATCAGGATACCCAATAAATAGACATTCTATGCTTTGCGGTTGCAAATCCCTCCTTTTATCAAGTGGAATTCGGGCCCATGCAGTGGACCCAAACACCCGCAGATTCGACACATCCGTCTTGTGTCCAAAGTATGCTTCGAAAGGGGTATTCCATTTCACATATGAGTGTGGCACTCTATTCTGAATATATGCTTCAGCATGCATGGATTCAGCCCATAAATTTGCATCCAACTTCTTTGATTCCAACATAGAGGTGGTCATCTCCTTGAGAGACTGATTCTTCCTCTCCGCTACACCATTCTGCTAGGGAGTGTAGGGAATTGAATGATGGACCTGAATACTACTTTGGGAAAATATGTGTAGCAACTCATTACTAACATAATCCCTGCCATTATCAGATCTCAATATCTTGATCTTTTGGCCAGATGCATTCTCAATCAAGGCCTTCAAATCAGTGAATTTTTCACAGACTTCAGACTTCTTTTTGATAAAGAAGACCCATGTGTACCTAGAAAAATCATCAATAAAATTCAGAACATACCTTGATGCATTCATGGATGTGATAGGCATGGGACTGCTGATATTAGAATGTATCAGTCCCAGATGCATGATGCTCAGCTTGCCTTCCCCCGGTCGAACTTATGCAACACACAGCCCTTGCAAATTCCAGTGGTTGCCTTGATGACCGGGAGGCCTTCAACCATAGAATTTTTCTGTAATTGCTGCAAGTATTTGAAGTTGAGATGGCCAAACCTCTCATGCCATAGTCTACTAACTTCATTTCCATGAGTCAGCAATGCAGTGGGCTTTGCATCCACCACAAAATGGGAGAACTCATAGGCTTTTGCATGATGGTTTGCAAGGCCTTTTGCTACAAGTTTCTCGTATACAAGTTATGTGATCTATACATCATTCGGGCTGAAGGATACTCTCTTGGGCACTCCTGTGTGTGTCATTTGATAAACACTAAGGAGGTTTGATGCCAGAGATGGTACATACAAAACATTTGAAAAATAGTCATTCTCAAGATCTAGTACCTTGTCCTTCTGAAATGATGATGGAGTCATCTCCCATGTGGATGGGAATGGATTTGCTGGTCTCCAAATATGAGAAGGAGCCTCTTTCAGCCATCATGTGGTTTGAAGCTCCAGAATCTATCAAGAGTGCTTTGGACTTCGAAGTGCTTGCCATGAGGGCATGACCTCTTTCATGTTGTGGTTCCTAATCTTGCTGATCTCTCCTCCGAAAGCTTTCCAGAAGATTGATGTGATTTCTCTCAAGGAGATAGGTAGCTTCATCAAGTTTCTTCTTCATGCAGGCATGTTCAGGGTGGAAGCCCTTCCTGCAGTATGAACACTTGAATTTTTCCTTTCCATGATGCCCTTTTCCTTTGTTCTTCTTTGAGCCGGAAGACTCTTCATGCTGCTGGTTTTCAACTTTAGGCTTAGGAGCTTTGAATTTGGTTTTTGGGTTCTTATGCTACTTTCCTTTACCCTTCAGATATTTGGGCCCCGAGACATGGAGGGCTTGATCACGGGAGGATATGATGATCCCCATCTGGACAAGCTTATCATGTTCACTTATTAGGGACTCAATGAAGGCATTGAGTGAAGGCATCTTCCATCCAAGGGTTGTGAGATTCCCCACACGAAATGTAGAGACAAAAACCAAATAATCAGCTCCAAGTTTGGAGAGTATGGTGAGGATGAGTTGATCATCCTCCTTCTCCACCTTACATTGCTTCAACAGTAAGACAATGTGCTTGAACTTTGCGAAAAATTCATTCAAGGTCTCGAAATTGGAAGGCTAGAGAGACATCAACTCATTCTCAAGCTGGTATACTCTCAAATCATCCTGTTTACCATACAAGGTTTCCAATTTGTCCCATATTTCCTTTGGAGTCTTCAGTCCTGAGAGATGGAAAAGAAGATCCTGGGAAACAGAGAGGCACAAGAATCTGAATGCTTCATATTTCTTGTTCAAGAATCTAGCTTTGTATGTCAGAGAAGCAGGCTCTTATTTAGTGTCCATAGTGACCCTATAGAGTCCTCTGGCACGTAGCTGGATCTCCATGTCTCCTTTCCATGAGTGGAAATTGAATGGAGTCAAGAGTTCTACGGAAGAAGCCATCTGAAACTGCTGGAGTGAATGCTTTCACCTATTAAAAACCTACAAATCACAACAAAAGGGGCACCGTAAGGTCGAACATCCTCCACATTTTAGGCTTTCATCACACCCATCATAGTTGATCAAGCAAGCTTGATCAACAATTTCCTTACTTGGGGTATTAAGTGGTAAGCCTTGGCTTCTGGTGCAGTGTTGGATTTTTGAGCTATTGCTCAATTTTTCATGCAAGATCTGTCAAAAACCTTGTTTTTGAGAGATCTGAGCTTCATCCTTCCATGAGATCTGATACCACATTAATTTGTCACAGTGGTCTAGGAACTGAAAAAACAGTCTCACAAAGAATTCAAACAAATATGCATAAAATTGGCAAAATGGTGCTGCAATGGAAGTAGCAGCTCTATATAATCAAATGAAAGAATGATGATACAATACAATGATCATGCAAGATGCATGAATTCCAAGACAATTCAAATTCCCAAGGAGGTCATTCGAATTGAATGAGTGAGTCTAGCTTAACTGAATGTAAGCCACAGTAAACACTCAAGTTAACCACTGATCAAAACCCTAATTGACTCAACTGATTCCTAACTGAATTTGGAGTGCAATAAATGACTGAGTCTAGCTGAAAGTAGCTCAGACACATGTCACTGCAAGCCAACCAACAAGTGGTAGTGCATCAATGACTCCAATGAACCTTGATGAGGTTAACTGAAGTGTAACTGACCATCAGAAGTTGTTGGAGGCACCCCTGTTGACTCCAGTTCATTAAATAATCATTAAATAATTAATTTAATGAAGGGAGGCACCTTTACTGCTTTGTTTAACTGATTGTAACCATCAGTTAGCAATAAAGTGCATTTATGACACTCAGATCACCCCCGGAGTGCTCCAGTTAGCCTCGTCAAATGAAGGAGAAGGCTTAGTTAGCCTCCTTGACTAAAGGTAGGCATGGGTGTGCTCATGCTGATGTCATATAGTGCTCCTCTGATGTCAATTAAGTCAATAAAACTTAGGATAGTGGTTTAACTAGGCCAAATTGACCAAAATGAGTGTGTATGGTGGTAAATGTCTCCAACAGGGACCTATGTATATGGGACAATGGCTTTACTTCTATAGCAAGATCTCACACACCAAAATTCCCCATGAGTGGCAGGGTCTTCATATAGGAAATGCAAATGAGACTTGTGAAAGGTAAATTCAAAAATAAACCAATAATTATGCCATTGGCCTTCAATCATATTAGCTTGAATATGTGTTATAAAATGGTATTTTGTAGCACTTATAGATGGAACTATGGAGCACATGTTTTCCATGAAAGCAGCAGACCAAAGAGAGAAAGCACTCACCATTGATGAACAATACATTGTTATCCAAACTAACTTTTGGCATTTGCTTGGTGCGAATGCTTGTCCATAATCTACATAACTCAATTTTTTGTCAAAGCAACAAATATAGGTTTGACTATATCTTAGACCTTGATATGAAATTACATCTAAATAAAACTTATTAGATCTATCAAAAATATAATCAATTGTTGTTTGCACTATAGGAATTTATCTGCTTTCCTAGGATATGTTCAATAGATGGACTATTCTTAATTTTGTGGACCATGCATTATGTACATCAACATATATAACATGAATCACAAACTTCTATCATTTTATGCATATTTACACAAGCAAAATATTCTTTTAGCTTGTTGGATTGCTTTTCTGGTCAACATGTCAGCTAAATAGTTCTCCTTGTTGGGTTTGTATTTACTATTGAAATTGAATCCATCTAACCATGAGCTCCACTGTAAGACTACTATTTCCCTAATCTAAGAGTATTTTAATTTGAAGCATCCTTATATGTTTTAAATATGTCCTAGTAGTGAATTCAATGGGTTTAAGGAATAACTTAAACCTTTTAATACCATTATTAACTACTATAATTTATTTATGGGAAAAGCGATACTTGAGCTCTGCATCTTTGGATGTTTGAAACATCCAGAGACATTTAAACATTTTTCTTCTCTTTGGGGATATTTTTGGAGTAAAACTCTTGCCCAAATATCATTTCATACATCTATTTCTACAATGAAAGTGTAATACCCTGGTTTTGACCCCATAGTATTGAAATTGTACATGATGTATACATTGTATTTAAATCATGGCAAGGAGCTCAAGGCCAAGGCCCTACCATCGATTTGGTGTTTTGTGTATAGGTGATCAAGGTCGATGACTATGGTTATGGTGCTAAGTCAGACATTGTATATTTTGATGTATCATGTAACTATGCAATTATAAAATACCACAGTTAGCTATGGGACTGCAACATGAAAGAGATGGGGCATGATTTCACAAGGAATAGGGAGGGGAGTCAGTCAAACTCCCGAGCCAATAAGGTGACACCAGATGTCAATGGGGGAACCCATTAACCCTCAACTACCTTTTGTCCTCTATCCTCAATCATTCATTTCTTTCAGAAGTTATTTGAGGCAGTTAATTCCTTGGGTAGAGCAAGGCATGGCAGTATGATTGTGTGTCTGAGCAAGCCTGCAAGTTTGCAGTTTGGGAAGCCGCGTTCTTGCTTCTGAAGCAAGCAAACCCTGGATTGCGTGCCCAGTTCGTCATTTTTGTGGGTCACGCTGAATGTTTTGGGTTAATATTCCATCCCGTGGTTGTGGGAGGGGGAGGGTTCATTCCATTCCATTCATTAAGAAATTGTGATTATTCATTCACGATTGTGCATTGTTCATCAGCTAGAGTCGCAGAGCGTGTTGGTTTTAGCAGAGTGTTGCTACGCATTTATACAAGTATTTTCCTTTGTCGAACCCTGCTTTTGGGATTACAGTGTTATCCTGAACTACAAAGTGGTATGAGACCATGTTTTCTTTGCGTTACAGAGTGAAGATTGTGTTGTTGTGTTTCCTTATGGGTTGATGTGATGTGCATCCCTATTTTGGTCTACAAGACTTAGGAGTGGAAGAGATGTAGAATGTGCTCGATAAACCTAGTGTGGAACCTCACAATAAGATAAGAGTGGTTGGTGAATTTTCTCTACACATCCTAAAGAGCACTGGAAGGGGAGGTGTATCCTGAGGGACTATGGAGCATAGAAGGAGACACTTCCATCGGTTGGGTGTGTTTAACATGGATGCCAGGCCAGATAGATCTTGTGAAGGTGTCCTTAGCTTTGTGGATGAGCTCACTTGCTTAGCAGTTCTTCCTGTCCACTACCTTAGCAGCCTGATAAACCCAAAGATAGATTGGCTTGGTTGAGTAAGCCTGATAAACCTAACTGGTAGTTGGCTTGGCTGTGTCTTGAGGTGCATTTGGCCTTGTGTAATCCTTGTTTGGAAAGTTTGATAAACCCAACCAAAGGTTAGCTTTACTGTGTGTGTTTTGATCTGGATGTGTGTGAGTTTGATGTTCCCTAGTTCCTTGTGGAAGGCATGCCCAGCTCAAGGTTGGCAGTGGTGTTGAGAGATTAATGAACACACTGACCTATGGTTGGGTGGAACGTTGCAACAACATATCTAGTTGTGGGACAACTTCATCATTCAATATAAGTATTCTCTATTGTTTTATTTCTACAATGTATTTGCTTGTGAATGAAATGATTATGTTGAATGCTTATGAATGAGTTAAAGTAGAGGTTACTATTGAATGAATGTCCCTGCATTTGCATTTGTTTATGCCTTGTATGTTTTAATGCATTTTGCCTAAGTTCATGGAGGCTAGAAGCATGTTACAGAGTCAGAATGCATCTAAATTAGCGTTTCCACCCCTTGAAATCCGCCTGGGGAAGGCGGAAGGCGGAAATCAGAAAAGAGAAGTGGAAACGGGGAAAAATGTTGGTTTTCTGATTCTCGGGATCCGCCTGCGGAAGGAGAAATGTGGGAGCGGAGAAAGAACTATAATTTCTAAGGAAAAATGTGTTTTTCCCACCCCAGAATCTGCCTGCAGAAGGCAGAAGGCAGGAGGTGGAAATTGGGAAAAAGGTTAAAGCAAAAAGTTAGTTTTCTGACTTCCTAGTTCCAAAGGTGGAAGGTAAAAAGTCATTAAACAATTCCATTGAAATTCAGTTTTCTGACTTTCGAGTTTTGAAGGTGGAAGGCGGAAGGTCGATTAAGCAATTCCGTTGAAAGAGTTAGTTTTCCGAATTCTGAGTTTCGAAGGCCGAAGGCCGAAGGCAGAAGGTCGATTAAGCGATTCCATCGAAAGAGTTGTCTTTCCGACTTCCGAGTTCCGAAGGTGGAAGGCGGAAGAGAAGAAGGCATAAGACGGAAGGTCATTAAATGATTCCGTCGAAAAGTTGTTTTTCCAAATTTCGAGTTCCGAAGGTGGAAGGCAAAAGGCAGAAAGTGGATTGAATGACTCCTTTGAACATTGTGTTTTCGATTCATGATTCTGCAGCAGAAGGCAGAAAGGGGAATGTGGAAGGCGATGGGAGGAAAGGACAGGTTTAGCACAGAAGAGGTGCTTTCGGTCGCAGAAGGGATCTGTCAAGGGTGAAATGACTGTTACAGTGGTTTCTAATCCTGAGAGTGAATGTTAAAGAGTGTCTTAACGTCCATTCCCTGTGTTTCGAAAGGAGAACAAGGGTTCTTGAAGCAAATTTTTTAATTTATCCGCATTATGGGGTATGGGGACATTATAGATTGGTATCAGAGATATTGGTTACAACATTGGGCCTATATGGGCCAGGTGACAGTAAGTAATGGTTTTTAATTCTAAAATTGTTATGCAGCTAACAAATGATGTTTATTAACACATTTTTGCAGAGTCATAGTGCTGATTGGAAAAGTAGGTTTTTTGGCTCGGCCGTGAGGGCCTACAGCATGGATGATGCACAGGATCCCTATGGGCACGTCGAGGATGTTATGGGGGGGAATGTTTGCATTGTAAATGCTGAAATAGAGTCCAACAGAAGGATATTTCAAGAGACTCCGCCAAATTTTGCAGCCACAATGAGAAGCCTAAGGGTGGAGAGGCAAAGTTACAGAGAAGATACTGAGAGAATGATTAAAGATCAGGAAAAGCAGAATCAACTGAATGCATCCAAGTTGCAGAGTTTGAAATAAATATAGAGGCCGATTAAATCTTAGCATCGGGCAGTAAATCCAGAAGGAAGTAGGAGCAGTGCTAGAAGAAGAAAAAGGTCTTCTAGTGGATCATTTGACTCTGAAGGATCCACTGGGGGTTCAAGTTCTTCTTCTCATAGGAATAAGAAAAAGAGGTGCCACCAGAACCACTCACATGATGAATTCAAAAAGGCTAAGCCTCCTACGTTTAATGGTGAGGTAAAGAACAGTCAAGAAGTTGAAGCTTGGCTTATTGGGATGAGAAAATATTTCCAAGTCCAAGACTACTCTGGAAATATGAAGGCTAGGGTAGCCATCTTCAATTTGGATGGAATAGCATCCATATGGTGGGAGCACTTTAGGAAATTGAAGACAATCAGTGAAAGTAAGATTGTGTGGAAGCATTTCCAGAAGTACTTCAAGCAAAAGTACCTCTCTGATAGGTACTATGATGATAGGATTGAAGAATTCCATGAGATGATATTGGGACAACTAACCATGGAAGAATATGCAAATAAATTCTTGGAGTTGTTGAGGCATGTTAGGTACATCAGAGATGATAAAGTGAAGATCCAACTTTTTCTGAGTGGATTACCTCAATCATACAAATACATGACTGATTTTGATAAGCCTAGAACTCTAGAAGTGGCTATCAGGAAGGCTAAGTATTGATATGATCATAACAAAGGCAAACCTGATATCCATAAGGCATGGAAGGAAAAGAGGAATGAGAAGTCTGACCAAAGGAAGAAAGTTTTCAAACCTTCTCACTTCCTAAATCACCATAGGTAGCCATCACAAGCTGTGAACCAGCCAACTAAAGTGATGGGGGGAAAGCCAAGAAATCCAAAAGAGATCAGAGAGCCTCTCCAATGCTGGAGATGTGGAGAAAACCATATGCGCAGGAACTGTCCACTTGAGAATGGGTATGTAAGGCAAGCTCACAACATTCAAGAAGCAGAAACTGTGGGTCAAGCGGCAAGGACCGTCCCTAGGATTTATGCAGCACTGGAGGACCGCTAGGAAGATCATCAGTCAAATATGGTTGAAGTTGCAGGTAAGATTGTTGAGCAGTCTGTTTCTGCTTTGATTGACACTGGATCTACTCACAGTTATATTACTTCTAGAGTTGTTGAGATTTGTGTTTTTAAGAAGTTAAAGCATAGAAAATCATGGTTAGTTCAGCTAGCCACTAGGACTAAGAGAAAGGTTAGTGAAGTGGTAGAGAAATGTCCATTGCTTATGGATGGATTGGTCACTTATGTAGATCTAAATTTTATACCACTTGGTTCCTATGATGTTCTAATTGGAATGGATTGGTTAGAGGCTCACAAAGTAAAGCTTAATTGTTATAATAAGAATTTTGAATGCATGGACAAAGAAGGAAATCCAAGGGTTGTAAGAGGCAATCCAAAGGCGATCTCTATTAGGCATATTTCAGCAATGCATCTAAAGAAGTTTTGTAGGAAAGGTTTCCAGTTGTATGCATCCCATGTGTTGGAGGCAGTAGAGAATGAAACTCCTAGGTTGGAGGACTTTCATGTCTTGTAGGAATTCAGGGATGTTTTTCCTGATGAAATTCCAGGGTTTCCTCCAAAGAGGGACATTGATTTTATAATTGACCTTGTGCCTGGAGTAGCACCAGTGTCCAAGACACCTTGCAAGATGAGCACACTATAATTGCTAGAGCTAAATATGCAGTTACAAGAGTTGTTGGAGAAGAGTATATCAGGCCAAGTGTGTCCCCTTGGGGAGAACCAGTGTTGTTTGTGAAAAAGAAAGACGGTACACTCAGGTTGTGTATTGATTACAGATAGTTGAACAAAGTCACTATGAAGAATAAATACCGTTTACCTCGAATTGATGGCCTCTTTGATCAAATGAGAGGAGCAAAGGTATTTTCCAAGATTGACTTGAGGTCTGGTTACCATCAGGTAAGAATCAAGGATGAATATATTCATAAGATAGCCTTCAGAACAAGGTATGGACATTATGAGTTTTTAGGGGTACCATTTGATCTCACAAATGCACCAGCTACAATTATGTGTCTCATGAATAGTGTCTTCAGCAAGTATTTGGATAAGTTTGTTCTTGTTTTCCTTGATGACATTCTTATTTATTCTAAGAATGCAGAAGAGCATGAAGAACCTCGAAGATTGACATTGCAATTGCTAAGGGAGCATAAGATGTACGCAAAGTTGAGTAAGTTTGACTTCTATAAAGATAGAATTCATTATTTGGGTCACATTATCTCAGATGAAGGAATATCGGTGGACCCTCAAAAGATTGAATCCATTATGAATTGGCCAACCCCAATAAATGTGACAGATGTAAGGTCCTTTATGGGAATTGCAGG
The DNA here is from genome assembly GCA_001517045.1 of Pseudotsuga menziesii. Lineage (NCBI taxonomy): Eukaryota > Viridiplantae > Streptophyta > Pinopsida > Pinales > Pinaceae > Pseudotsuga > Pseudotsuga menziesii. Next base: position 527,948 of record LPNX010649619.1, read on the forward strand.
ATGCTACAGGAGGTTCATTGAAGGATTCTCCAAGGTTGCACATCCAATCACTTCTTTGCAAAAGAAGGGGATAAAGTTTGAATGGACACCAAGGTGTGAGGAGAGCTTCAAGCAATTGAAGAATATTCTTACAAGTGCACCAATTTTGAAAATTGCAAACCCAGAGAAAGACTTTGTGGTGTGTACTAATGCATGTAATAAAGGACTTGGAGGAGTTCTTATGCAAGACAACCACATGGTATGTTATGAGTCAAGAAAGTTGAAGGATCATGAAAAGAACTATGCCACTCATTATCTAGAACTTTCAGCCATAGTAAATTCTCTCAAGATGTGGAAGCATTGCTTAATGGGCATAAAATTTGAGTTAAGGACAGACCACTGTGGTCTGAAATATTTGTTTGATCAGCCAACTCTAAATGCTAGGAAAGCTAGATGGCTGGAGTTTTTATGTGAGTTTGATTTTGAAATCAAGCACATGAAAAGAAAAGAAAATAAAGTGGTTGATGCACTCAGCAGGAAGGTCCATGAAATGCATGTGGCATATCTTAGTATTTTCCAATCAGATTTGAGACAACATATTGTTAATCATGCTGCTGAAGATGAAATGTATGTGCAGATCAAGGACAAGTTGCAGCAGCAAAATCCTGAAAAGAAGTATGAGGGATATAAATTGGAAGAAGATGGACTTCTTACTTATAAGAATAGAATTTATATTCCAAATGTAGCAGATTTGAGGAGAATTGTTATGTATGAGATCCATGAAGCTCTATATTCTGGTCACCTAGGATATCAGAAGACAATTGCTATAGCCAGAAAGCAGTATTTTTGGCTAGGAATAAAAAAGGACATTGCTGAGTATATATCTAAGTGCATGAAATGTCAGTAGGTAAAGGTTGAGCATCAACACACAGTAGGTTTGTTGCAGCCTTTTCCAGTTCCAGAATGGAAATGGGAAGTTATTTCCATGGATTTTATTACAGGATTGCCAATGACTTGGAGACAACATGATTCCATCATAGTTGTGGTGGACAAGTTGACAAAGGCAACACATTTTATACCGGTTAAGTCCACGTATAATACTGATGGCATTGCAAAAATATTCATAAAGGGGATTTTTCAGATTGCATGGATTGCCTAAGGCAATAGTTTCTGTTAGGGATCCCAAGTTCACTTCCGATTTTTGGAAGGGTTTGTTTGCAAATTTGGGTACCAAGTTGAACTTCAACACTACCTACCATCCTCAGACTGATGGGAAAACAGAGAGAGTGAATCAGGTGCTCGAAGAAATGCTTCACATGTATGTGATGGACAAACTAACCAAGTGGGGAGATTATTTACACTTGGTAAAGTTTGCCTATAATAATGGACAACAAGCATCATTGAGAATGAGTCCTTATGAAGCCTTGTATGGAAGAAGGTGTAAGACACCAATGACTTCGGATAATCCAATAAATAGGATTGTGCTTGGTCCAGAATTGCTCAAGGAAATGGAGCAGGAGGTTGCAAAGATCAGGAAGAATTTGAAAGCAGCCCAAGATAGACAAAAAAGCTACGCAGACAAGCATAGAGTGCATAGAGATTTCAGTGTTAGGGATCATTTTTATCTCAGAGTGAGGGCAAGGAAGAGTTCCTTGAAGCTTGGAATTTGTGCCAAGTTCTCACCTAGATATTGTGGGTCATTTGAAGTGCTTGAAAGAATAGGGCCAGTTGCATATAGACTTGCATTTCCTGCTAGCACTAGAGCTCATAATGTTTTTCATATTTCTTTACTTAACAAATATGTACATGATCCTAACCATGTGATATATTGGGATGCATTTCAGGTGGAACCCGAGGGAGAGTTCCAAACTGAGCCATCATGCATCCTCGACAAGAAGGTCACAGTGCTCTGGAGTCGACCCGTTGGACAAGTGAAGGTGTAGTGGGAGCACTACGGTCTTGAATAGGCTATGTGGGAGATGGAGTATGCCATGCGATTGGCACATCCATTTTTTTTTCAATTTTGTAAAGCACTGAGGACAGTGCTATTGTAAGGGGGAGGGAAATGTAATACCCCGGTTTTGACCCCATGGTATTGAAATTGTACATGATGTATATATTGTATTTAAATCATGGCAAGGATCTCAAGGCCAAGGCCCTGACATCAATTTGGTATTTTGTGTATAGGTGATCAAGGTCGATGCCTATGGTTATGGTGTTGATTCAGACACTGTATATTTTGATGTATCATGTATCTATGAAATTAATAAAATACCTCAGCTAGATATGGGATTGCAACATGAAAGAGATGGGGCCACGATTTCACAAGGAATAGGGAGGGGAGTTAGTCAAACTCATGAGCCAATAGGGTGAGACTAGATGTCAATGGGGGAATCCATGAACCCTCGGCTACCTTTTTGTCCTATTTCCTCAATCATTGATTTCTTCCAGAAGTTAGTTGAGGTAGTTAATGCCTTGGGCAGAGCAAGGCACGGCAATCTGATTGTGTGTCTGAGTAAGCCTACAAGTCTGCAGTCTGGGAAGCTGCATTGTTGCTTCTGAAGCAAGCAAACCCTAGATTGTGTTCCCAATTCATCATTTTCGTGGGTCGTGCTGAACGTTTTGGGTTAATATTCCATCCCGTGGTTGTGGGGGGGGGGGGGTCATTCCATTCAGGCATTGTGATTATTCATTCATGATTATGCATTGTTCATCAGCCAGAGTCACAAAGTGTGTTGGTTTTAGGAGATTGTTGCTACGCATTTCTGCAAGTATTTTCCTTTGTCGAACCCTGGTTGTGGGATTACAGTGTTATCCTGAACTACATATTGGTTTGCGATCATGTTTTCTCTGTGTTACAGAGTGAAGCACGTGTTGTTGTGTTACCTTGTGGGTTGTCATGACGTGCATCCATGTTTTGGTCTGCAAGACTTAGGAGTGCAAGAGACATAGAATGTGCTTGATAAACCTAGTGTGGAACCTCACAATAAGATAAGAGTGGCTGGTGAGTCTGTTCTGCACATCCTGAAGAGCACTAGAATGGAAGGTGTAGCCCGAGGGACTGTGGAGCAAAGAAGGGGACACTTCCTTGTGTTGGATGTGTAGGAAACATGGATACCATGCCAGATAGATCTTGTGAAGGTGTCCTTATCTCTATGGATGAGATCACTAGCTTAGCAGTTCTTCATGTCCACTACCTTAGCAACCTAATAAACCCAAAGATAGATTGGCTTGGCTGAGTGATCCTGATAAACCCAAATGGTAGTTGGCTTGGCTATGTCTTGAGGTGCATTTGGCCTTGTGTAATCCTTGGTTGGACAGTCTGATAAACCCAACTGAAGGTTGGCTTGACTATGTGTGTTTTGATCTGGATGTGTGTGAGTCTGATTTTCCCTAATTCCTTGTGAAAATCATGCCCAGCTCGGGGGTGGCAACGGTGTTGAGAGATTAATGAACACACTGGCCTATGGTTGGGTGGAACGTTGCAACGACATAGCTAGTTGCGGGATAGTTTCATCATTTAATATAAGTATTCTCTATTGTGTTATTTCTCCAATGTATTTTCTTGTGAATGAAATGATTATATTGAATGCTTATGAATGAGTTAAATTAGAGGTTAATGTTGAATGAATGTCCCTACATTTGCATTTGTTTATGCTTTCCATGTTTTAATGCATTTTGCCTAAGTTCATGGAGGCTAGAAGCTTGTTACAGAGTCAGAATGCATCTGACTTAGCGTTTCTACCCCTTGCAATCCGCTTAGGGAAGGCAGAAGGCGGAAATTGAAAAAGAGAAGTGGAAACAGGGTAGAATGTTGGTTTTTTGATTCCTGGGATCCGCCTGCAGAAGGCGGGAGCGGAGAGAGAAACAAAAGTTCTAAGGCAAAATTTGTTTTCCGCACCCTAGAACCCGCTTGCGGAAGGTAGAAGGTGGGAGGTGGAAATTGGGATAAAGGTTAAAGCGAAAAGTGGGTTTTCCAACTTCTGAGTTCCGAAGGCAGAAGGCGAAAAGTCATTAAATGATTCCGTCGAAATTCAGTTTTTCGACTTCCAAGTTTCGAAGGCGGAAGGCGGAAGGTCAATTAAGTGATTCCGTCGAAAGAGCTAGTTTTTCGACTTTCGACTTCCGAAGGCAGAAGGCGAAAGTTGGAAGGTCGATTAAGTGATTTCGTCGAAAGAGTTGTCTTTCTGACTTCCGAGTTATGAAGGCAAAACATGAAAGGCAGAAGGTCGTTAAACGATTTTGTCGAAAAGATTTTTTTCCCAAGTTCGGAAGGCAGAAAGTGGTTTGAATGACTCCATCGGACATTGTGTTTCTGATTCCCGATTCCGCAACGGAAGGCGGAGGGAAGAAAGGACAGGTTCAATGCGAAAAAGTTGTTTTCGGTCAGAGAACAGATCTGTCAAGGGAAAAACGACTGTTACAGTGGTTTCTAAGCCTGAGAGTGAATGTTGAAGAGTGTGTTAACACCCATGCCCTATGTTTTGAAAGGAGAACAAGTGTTCTTGAAGCAAAATTTTTAATTTATTTGCATTATGGGTTATGGGGATGTTACCGAAAGATTTATCAAATCTACGAAGCTTGAGAGAGGGTTGATGTAGAACCTTTTGCTTTATTCTATGGACTATAGTAGTCATTTTGTCATTCCATGGGATTGGATTCTTATTTAATCTTACTTGGAGGCAAATTACATTAATGAAATGCTTCTCATAGAAGTACCAAATATAGTTCAAGGAGCCCAAGAATCTTTGTAATTGAACTTTGTCCAATATTTTGTAATTGAACATATATTAGCATGCTTTCATTTTTAAATACAACTTATGTTTAGAGAAAAATAATTATGAACAAAAAAAATGTGGAAAGGTATATACACTGAGCCTCATTACCTCTTCATAGAGCTACTATAGCATGAATAAATGGAAAATAATCTAAGTGATCCAAAGACTGAGCATCTTTGATCAAAATATTTTCCCTAGCCAAAAGTTAATGGTATACATCATCTTTCCACAATGTACTAAAAGAAGACATAGAGTTAACTTCTTTGTTTAACATAAACTTACATTAAGTTTTCCATAATACAAATAACATCAAGATCCACACGCAATGCCAAATCCCTACAAATCCATTGTGGACAAGAGATTGACCATCATTTAACAATGTTGCATGCTAATTCTCCCTACCCTGAAGTAACACATCATGTTCAACGTCAAACAAATCCCAACACTTGTCGACAAAATGACACTCCCAAAAAATGTGCTTCACAATCTCCAAGACTAATAAACTAGGCAAAGACCATCATAGAGACTACTATTGGATAACCTAGCATTGGAAGGAATCCATTGATATATGATCAACCACTCAAATTCTCACAGCTTATAGGAAAGTTATACCATCCAAACACTATGAAAACGACAAACCCATCATTCCTCAAAATCCTTAGCTATTCATCGTGTAATAAGAAATGAGGAAATAAGATGTCCCTAATGAAGCACTTCATGCATGCAATGAGAGTCATACTAATGAAGAAGTCGGGGGGGGGATCTCCACACCAAGTCCTACCAAAATGGACCAGACATACTAATGTTCATATTGAACAACTCATACTCTTGAATAAGGGCTTGCAACCTCATATTTGAGGGTCATTCAAAATCAAGAAGACCATACTCTCAAGTAAGAATCCACCACTCATTTTAGGCATGAGAACCTATATTCCACAAATTTGGCCAGAAAAGATATGTCTTTATGACCTTACCTCTTAAATTTGTACTTCAAGTGTTAAAGCCCTAAAACACAAGCATAACTCCAAAAAAACCAAGAGGGGTTTTGGACCTACACTTCAAGTGGTGAAGTGACTCAAGCTATAGGCCTATAAGCATGACATATTTACACTATAATCACATCGCTTCCTCAAACTCCAATCAACCTACAAGCGATGTCGGAACTTGTTGTATGACCTCCCACTACTAATGAATTTGTTCATGAATTATTTTTGAAATGGCTCCTTTTAGGGTTTAGATCATTGTCATGGGAGTGGAGGGGTGGTAGTTTCCCTTTCTTATTCTTTGTAGAGTTTTGTGGTTGATTCATGATTGGACTCGGACTACATGTATGCCCAGGTCACTATTTTCAAAATAGGTTGATAAGGTTTTGTGCTATGTAAACCCCCTACACTAGCATGAATTACAAGCTTGAATAAATAATTTTGACAAAAGAACATAGAGAAACAATGAAGGATTTTACTGTAATACTCCATCAATATCATAAATGAATTTGTGATTCTTTAAAGAATCCACTTGCAATATCTTAATGAAAAATATTTCTAGGAGGGAGAACCTTTTTTTCCCCATCGATGAAGTAGATCATTAGTAAAGATCTTGAATTTCTTCCAAAAATCCACTTTGAAAGTCTGTCCATAGTTTGATTGCATTCCCTTGTAACAAGGTTGCATGAGAATTTTTGGCAAATATATCCATGTTATAAAATTGAGGCACAACAATCTTAGAACCAAAACAAAAGTTACTACAGATTCATATAGATAAATTTACACAATGAATGCCAAAAACTGTGCAAAAGACTTGCAACAATAAAATTATAATCATTAATTCAAAAGATAGATTACAATTCTCTACAATGGCATGAATAGCCAAGCAATTCGAATCCTAGAGAGGTCATTTGAATTGAATGCATGAGAGTGGCTTACTTGTCAATTAACGCCACTCGGTACATCAATTAACCACTCAAATACAACATAATTGAGGTAGTTTAAATTGAGTCTAACTGAGTGAGAACCCAACTACATGGAAACAAGTAGTTGGGGGCGCCTTTTTTACTTTAGTTAGCTGATAAGAACTGAACTGAATGACCAAAAATAGGTGAGGGCGCCTTTAAGTATTCAGTTAATTGAATTGAGTGCTAGAGGTTAGGTGGAGGCACCTTTATCACTTCAGTTAATTGAATTGAGTTTCGGCAGTTAGGTGGAGGTATCACTTCAGTTCACTCAAAATTAGGTGTGGATGCTCCCAGTTGACTGAGTGGGGCGCATTAATCATGCATATCAACCCATATTATCTTCCTTAATGGAGGAGGAGACCCAGGTAACTGAAAATGATGAGATGTTGATGATGCAAGAACATGTTTGAGTCAAATACTTAGGATAAGTGGTAAATTAGGTTGTTTAAGCCCAAATAATGATGTGGAGTTGGAAAATGACACCAACACATGTACCCTTGCTTTGATGACAACTTCCTTTATCATCGTATTCTTGGTATCCAAGGACCATCTAACTAAGAAATTATTGTTTTGGGGTTTCCATAAATATGAATACTCATTAGACCCATCTCTAAAGTAGAATTCATTAAATGGCTAGATCCTAAAGTCTTGTTTAATGTTTTTCATTCTCACAAAACCACACTCAAATTGTATCCAGTGATTTTCATAAATGTGTAGGGTCCTCCAAACCCCACTCATTATAGGAGTGTTTTAATATGCCCCATCAAAGAACCCATGGGATCTATTTTATCTACCTTTATGTCTTGCACCCTTGTTTACTTCTTCTTCCTATCTACCTTATATATAAAAGGAAAAAATTCCAATGAAATGAGAACTCAGGAGCAATATGGCCCCATCCTTTAACATTTTGTTGTAATTAGAGAACAAGGGTTTCGGTAATGTTATTTCGGGAACATTGTATTTGATAATTCCATGTGGATGGTTAAAACCTCACTCAGGTTCATATTTAGGATCAAAGTCATCCTAGATTACATATAAATTCCCAGAGGATACACCAATGATGGCACACATATTAAGAAGGAACTAACATGGAAACATCAAAAGGCACATATCTCAAAGGCAACAAAGTTGTAATCCACAATTAGTATACCATATACAAGGGAGGATCATGCCCATGAGGATTTAAACCTGGGCCATTTCTACAACAACTACTCCAAGTTTCCGCTAAACCACAACCCAATGGACTACATGCACACACATGCCCTATGGGATAACTCGAGTGGTTGAGTACCTTAAACTTCACACCTGAGGTCTCAAGGTTGATTCCTAGGCCAATTGCCTTTGTTGTGTGACTCACTCAATATCCATATCAGGTCAAGCACTATAAACAATGTTGATGGGCTTACATTGTGTACGTTTCATGAAATATGGGAAAGTGTCTAGGGGTTTACTTATTATGATTGCCTTGGGAAAAAAGTCAAGTGGACTAGCTTGAGTGGTTAAGTGATATGATCTTCATGTAAGAGGTCTCAGGGTTGATACCCCAGTTTGGAGGCCTTTATTGCATGACTCACTCAATGTCCCTACCATATTAAGTGTCACAATCAAAATCAACAAGTTTACTTTAGTTGCCAAATAGGGAAAAATTTGGAAGTTATGAGGGGTTTCTGTTCGAAATTGACATGCCCTACATAACATAAGAGCATTGCCATAAGGGTTTGAACCCAGGTCACTTCCATGATAATTACTCCATGTTTCCGTTAGGCCACAACTCGACAAGCTACAAACACGTGCACATCCTTAATGGGATAGCTTGAATGGTTGAGTGCTTTAGGCTTCATGCATGCGGTCTCAAGTTCGATTCCTAGGCCAATTCCCTCTATTGTGTTCCTTACTTGATGTCCTTGTCAAGTTAGGCATTGTAATCGACGTCGATGGATTTACACTACGTACATGCCACAAAATGTGGGGACGTGTATAGGGGTTTCCTAGTTAGTATTTCCTTGGGGAAAAATTCAAGTGGACTAGATTTGAGTGGTCAAGTACTTCAAGCTTCAAGTAGGAGGTCTCAAGGTCAATACCCTAGTTTGGAGGCTTTTGTTGCGTGCTTTACCCGGTGCCCCTACTGACTTAAGTATCATAATCAATTCTGACATGTTTACATTGGGTACCATTTGGATAATGTTGGGAATTGCTTGGGGATTTCCTCACAAGGTTTTTCATTGGATTGTGTGTGTGTGTCCAATATATATTTTTTAGTTAAAGCCTGATGATATTCACACATTTATAAGCTATTCATTGTGTTTGAAAAAAAGAGAAGAGGGTTACAAACTAGTGTTATAAATGGTTGTCTAGAGGGGGGAGGCCAACACTACTAAAATAAATTTTAGAAGGGATACTAGTATATTGACTTTCAATAGCCCATATTCCCAAGGGCATCTTGAAAAAAAACAAGAAAATGCTTTAGCTTTCGTTGGATAGGAAAAAGAGAGTAATAAGGTACCTGTTTTGGTGAAATGAAAGAACCTGGACAAACAAAAATAAGATGGTGTATACAAGCTTGAGAACATACATCTATTTGGAATGGAATTATTAGCTAAAAATTTTGTAGAGACTATTGCACAACAAAGGACTGTGGGGAAAATTAATGATGAAAAAATACATCAATCCATGATCATTAATAGAGGAGTGGATTTAATAGTTTGGAAAGCAATCGTAAGGTCATTTCCTCTAATAGGTACATGGATAGTGTGGAAAAATGGAAGAGGAAACAAAGTAAAAATAGGTGAATATTCATGGTTGGGGTGCTTAAAAAATTGTAGTTATTAGGTCTTCTAATCAATACACAACAAGGAGATATTTTGTCTAGTAGATGCATTGGAATTGATTCTAAATTACTATGAAGTCAAGGTTGGAAATCAGAGGTATAGCTATGTGTCCAAGGACTTTTCACATAAGAATGGAACCAATACACTCAAAGATTCAAGCTAAGTGATGTGGGATTGAAAGAAGAGAAATATGAGATTGTATGGCTACTAGACAAAGGTTCAATGAACTTCACTGCTAAGCTAGGTTACAAGGGAGGGCTAAATGAAGAATTTGTGGGTGAAAAGACATGGTTGTGGAAGACCATTTAGAAGCTAACATCTCCTCTAGCAACCATGAGATTCATTTAGGATATATATCCAACAAAGTATTCATTTGGGACAATTGTAAAAAAAGGTCTTGGGAGGGCACACATATATGCATTCTATGAAAAAAAATGAAGAATATATTAACCATTTACTAGTTCACTACCCATTTTCAAGATAAGTTTGGAGAGAAGCTTTGAAGCTAGCCAATGCATATAGGAAATGGGAAGGGTAGTCTATCTTTGAATGCTTCAAGAGTGAATATAAGAATAAAACAATCATAGAGCACTTAGCACTTCCTTCCATGGTGGCTTAGGCAATATGGATTGCTAAAAGTGATATGACTTTTCAAAGAAAAGATGTCATTCCCATTCAAGTTTGCTTCTAGATAAGATATGCATATGGTGGCATTTGGATTCAATGAAGGTGAAGACCAAGATACTGATCAATTAGCCTGATATTGCTTTTTCTAGGCCATGGGGATTCTTAGTTGGAACTAGCCAAAGATCCTCAAGTGCATGTGGCTCATGTGGTATCTTATTTTTATCTAAAAATAATTCTATTTTCCATTTCCTTTAAAGAAACATCGGGTCAAGGAAGCAACAATAAATCATACTTGTGTGTCTTTTGGATTTTGCTAAAATTGGTAGCTAAAGATAATAGAAAACTTACAAGTATTTGGTGATATTGTCATTCACTAGGAAAATGGTAAGATAAACTTAGAAAATATGTTGTTACTTCTAGTAATGGAAAAGATAAATGAAAAAAAAAGTTATTTACCAAATATAAAATTCAATAATTTTATAGAGAACTTAATGGATTTGTAGATAAATTATATAAGGAAGCATTACTCCTTCAAGAAGGTAAACCAATTACATATGAGACAAGTGAAAGAAGATCTCTCTTAGAGGAGATCTTATCCATTCCCAAAATACTTGTAGCTCCAAAGAGAAATCCTTAATATTGAAGAAGATCCCTTGAAGTTGTCTTCATAAGCGGAGAATTTAGTTTATTAAAAATGCCTATAAAGCCAAATTTTGATGGAAGATTGTATATGGAAATTTTAAGATTTTAAGGGAATAATTTTAAATCACTTTTTATTTTTGTTGTTGTTGTTGCAAACAATAAAGAGACCTGACTCAGTATAGTAAAACTGAATGGTTATGGCTCATAAGGAAAGTGGAGAAAAGACTAGAGGGTTGGGCCTTCAAATGGCTTTCTTTAGGTGGTAGGCTTGTATTATTGAAATCATTCATGGAGAGTATCCCTATATATTGGATGTCCCTAGCCCTCATACCTATCTATATTTTGCAAGAGAGTCTAAAGAAAATATCTCATTTTTGTGGTCAAGGGAGACAAAAATAGAAAAAAGTTCCATTTGGCCAATTGGGCCATGTTATCCCGACCTAAATCCATGGGGTGTTGGGGGATTATAAATATCCTATGCTTCAGTGAGGATCTTAGCCTAAAAATCATGTGGAGAGGTTTATTCACTAATGGGATGTGGAAGGATATTTTATATGCTAAATATTTGAAGAGATTGCCACTTGTACAATGGATTAGGTACTTCAAGAAGAGTCCTTCAAAAGCCCCAAATTTTTTAAGGGTTTCATCAATGATTATCATTGGATGGGGTCATGTTTTTCCTGGAAGATTAGGGATGACAAGTTGATCCATCCAGGTGTGGATCCTTTTGTTGGTTCATCAATTTTTTTCTACTTATTGGAGCCTCTTCGTAACTAGTTGAATTCCCTTGGTCTCTAAATCATGTCATGTGCTGAGAATCCTTTGGAAAATGATCCTCCTTATTGGAATACCTCAAAGATTATGGGAAAGTCTGGGTCCTTGGTTGAAGAATGGGATTTCTTTGTAGAGGGGATAAATCATTTAGGTTTACATCTATCTTAAGTTGTAGATTCCGTGTTTTGGGAAGGGAACAAATATTCTAGTCAAATCTATACCAAAATTACCTATGAGGTTATATTTGATGTTACTATGGATTCCAAGTTTAAATGGTGGTTCAAGAAGCTATGGAATTGGCATATGCCTCTTAAATTAAAGTGCTTCTTTTGGATGTGTTATCTCCTAAAATAAATTTATTTTCAATAGATTCACTCAGGCAACTTATTTTTTGATAGGATGAAGATTTCAAGTCATATTATGAAAGATATTGGGGTAACTAACAAAGTTGGGATATCTGATGTTCTGTTATTTAATAAATTTGAAATTTTTGGCTTTCGGTAGCTTAGGCAATATTTTCAACAACTCATTAGCAAGAAAAAAGCCTAGCTTTCAGAAGCTAATAGTTTAACGCAGGACCATGATTATCCACCAAAAGCCCGCCCATCATGTTCTTATTAAAATTTTGGAAAAAGGACTTTCGGTGGCTTAAGCGAGCTTTCCAACAACTCATTAGCCACCGGAAAGCCTTGGTTTCAGCAGCTTAGCGAGTGTTTGCAGGAGGACATTAACCATCGAAAGCAAATGAAATACGTTTTTGGAAAGGGAAACTTCGATGGCTTGGGCACAATTTCAAATAGTTCATTAGCCACCGAAAGGCCTGCCTTTCAGCAGCTAAACGATGAGATCTGGAAAGGTAATAAACCATCGTAAGCTCATTACACATGTTCTTTTGGAAAGTAAGTTTCGGTGGCTTGGGCGAACTTGTCGGTGGTTCATTAGCCACCGAAAGCTCTGCTTGGGCGAACTTGTTGGTGGTTCATTAGCCACCGAAAGCTCAGCTTTCAGCAGCTAGCAACCAAAACCCTAGATACTCTAAACCACCGAAAAGGTCGAAAAAAGAAAACGGTTACCTATCCATCAAATCAAACTCGTCGGCACAAAATAGGTCATGATTTGGCACGATAAACCACCGAAAGGACGGGGAAACTACAGTAAGGAATAATTTGATGATTAAAGAGGTCGTTATTGTTCTGACCTCACTGATGGTAATCAAAACCCTAATCTACCCTCCATCTATCCAACGACTGTAGTAAACCTCCACTGAATACCAAGTCCAAATTAAAAATGATTACTGGGTTGTCTATATCGTAGACATCACCAGAAGCTATTATCATCTCACTCGAGCACTTACCAAGTAATTAACCCCTCATAATCAGCGCCATACCTCCAGTGCACTCCACCTTTGATTGTACGCATCCTTACTACTCGAGGCCATCTCTGAAAACCAGCCTGCTAACCTCTTCCATGAAATTTGAATTCAATTTTTGTAGGTACTCAAAAGCACAATTCAGAAATGAAGAAAGGAGGACCTGCTCTTAGGCAAGAACTAGGAGACATTAGCTACCTAGAATCACATCTAGAAGTCTGCCAATTCTTCAAAGATGCAGGCTGCTACAAATTTTGTGGGAAAATTCAAGGTTCACACCATCAGGTTGCTGAAGCATTTGCCCTCTCTTTTGATGGCTCCAAGGCACTGATAGGCAAGGAGGAGTTCCTAGTGGATGAAACCCTAATTGCATAGGTGATAGAACTCCCAAGAACTGGAGAAAAGTGGTTTAAGACCACCATTACCAAAAATGTGGAGTTCATATCCTATCTAAAACCTGAACACAGAAATGTGGTATGGAAGAAAAGTGTTCCTTCCACCTGGATAGAAGAGAGATGGCAGCGGTTACTGAAAGCAATTTTGGTGTATATAACCTATGAAGGTAGATACAACGGGGCAATGAAATATCACTTCAAACTAATGAACCATTTTACAAGAGGAAGCCCTTTAAATTTACCTTTCTACCTCCTCAAGAGCTTAACAAAAATGGCACACCAGGAAAAGGCCCAGCCCACCAAAATTGCAGGAAGGTTGTGTCACCATGGTCTCATAAAACTCATTGTCCAAGAATTGTTGCAGAAGAGAAACATAGCATGGACACATTTTTTGCTCTGGAATGAGTTCGAAACTGGCCTACAACCAAAAGAGAAGGGAAAGTATCCTTTGAAGAAATCCACCATGCCCAGGAGTGGAAACAGAAAAAGAAGGGCTATCTCACCAGCAACAGTAGATCAACCTTCTTCCCCTTCTAAAACCAACCAGGCTAAAAGGAACCTAGACTTCAATCAAAAGGGCAAGGGAATCCCAGCACAAAGTGAAAACATTCTGAACTTGCCCTACTCAGACTTAGAAGAAGAAAGGGAGGAAGGGGTTGACCTAGCAGAGCAGTTGACAGTAGAGCAAGAAGAGTTTCCTTCACCAACACCTAAGGAAGGGCAAGATGAACAAGTAGCAGAGAGCTCCTCTAGCAAACCTAGGTCTCAGAGAGTAAACAAACTTCTAGAGAAAATACATGAATTAGAAGTTTTGGACAGGGAGATGAAGAGGAATAATGCCATGTTGACCAAGAGGAATAAGGAGTTGCGCAATTCTGTCCTAGAGATGAGAGGGGTGTATGTCATTCTGAAAAGGAGAAATCTAAGATACATGAAGGACAACACCAGGCTGTACAGAATTATTAGACTTCTGAGGGTGCAGGTGAGGAATTCCATATCAAACCCTAGCTCTCATTTTGCACTAGAAACCCTAGCTGAAGCAGAAGTAAGCCTTCAGAATCCAGAGGCAATCTAGGATGCTGCTGATTTTCCAAAAATTGGGCAAGCTGAAGAAGGGCCAGAAGATCAACAACAAAGTTGAAAATGATGATTTGGGAGGTTGATTACAATTTTGCAAAAGCAGGTCTTTCAGTGACTTAGGCGGACACTGAAGCGGTTCATTAGCCACCGAAAGTAGCGCTTTTGGCAGCTAACAGACCCAAAATTTTGATTCCTTAACCACCGAAAGGAAAAAGAGGCACAGAATCATATTTTGGCACAAAAGATTGGTTTTGGGAGAATGTAACTAGCTCAGGGATGAAGTGTTAAGCTGAAATTTGCTGAAGAACACCATCAGAGAAGGTCTATTCCAGTTTTGCAGTTACATCATGGAGGAAAGGGTCACAAACCCTACCTGTTTTAACCAACAAAGGCTTATCTATCAGAGGACAGGTTATAGTTTTACTCCAGTACTCACTGCAGTCATCAAAAAGTTCAAGAAGTGAATAAGTGTTACAGTTAGATAGACTAGTAGTTAAATTAGGGTTTCTTACCTAATTTTGCAAACAACAATCATTTTATCTATTTTTAGTAAAACATATCCAGCTTTTCAGAATCTTGATATTTTTGCAAAGGCTATAAATCCTAAGACTTTTCTTGAAGTAAGGGTTCGACTTAGGGGACCTTTTAACCATTATTATTATCAAATTTCTCATATTGTTCATGACCTAATATAAGCTCTTTTGCTATCATATGTTCAGCTTCCATTTCTTGTATTTTCTGTGCTTATGCTTGAATGTGTTGTTCACATTTATTCATGTTATTTGATGTCTGATAGCGGTCATCCTATCTACATATTGATGATTTGAATTGCAAGTACTTTCCTTGTTATGATTAGCCATTTATATATAACTATTTTATGTATGAATCTGCCAGCATAATAAGTTCTCCATCTCTTCACCATATTATCAAACCTCTAAACAGTGGTAGTTAGAAGCCTTATCCTTGATTGAGTTTCATGCATGTCTTGAGAGTGTGAGGTCATGTAGGTCACCTGACATGATCCAATTAGAAAAACCATAAAAACATTTAAGTTACCAGGCATCCTCAAGCTGCAACCTAGAGGAGTTTCCTGGAGTGATAACAAATTGGCACCGTTGCCGGGGAGAGGAGACTAAAGCTTAGCTTCCTTGGGAGACGACATAGATCTTGCTTTGATGATAGATAAAGTTCAGACACTATTCTGGTTGTAATCATCTATCTGGGGACTCCATTGGAATAAGGTGGCTTCAAGAAGACCTAGTACCAGAGCAAACCCTCAAGGGCCGCCAACAACACCTATTTCAGATCCAGAAGATATTCTAAGAAGAGCTAGGGCTTCACTAAGGCAGACCTCCAGTGCTGCAAAGGAAGCTACATCAGGTATTTCAAGAAATATCCCTACTATTATTTCTTCTGCTGAAACATTTGATTCTCAGGAATTTATAAATACATCAGAGAACTTTAGGGTTGAGGGATCTTCAAGCACTGCTGCTTGTGAAGATCCAATCCCTGGCAACTCTACTGAGATAAATTTACCGCCAGCACTCTTTCAACTACCACCTGCACTAGCAGTATCTTATTCCACCCTTTCCATACCCATTTCCAACATGGCTGCCCCTCTAACCAAAATAGAGAGGATCCTGGTAGCTAGGTATGCCCCTCTGAATTTACCAAACCCCCTCTCAACCATGCCTACTGGAGACTATCTCAAATACATGCCTAAATTTACTGGAGAGGGAGATTTCACAGCTGAAGAACACTTGGAAGCATTCTACAGTTATGCTGAGAGCATAAACATAGAACAAGAAGATGTGTGGACTAGGGTTTTTGTGCAAAGCCTAGATGGTCAGGCTAGGAAGTGGTTCAAAGAATTGCTTGCTAGATCAGTAGCAGGCATTGAAGCCCTAGATGAAATATTTCTAAAGCATTGGGGAGAGAGGAGAGACCTCCTCTATTATATCACCGAGTTTAGCAACTTCAAGAGAAATTAGTGAGTCTATTTCTAACTTCACCAAAAGGTTTAACAAGATGTTCAGCAAGATCCCTGTTGAGATCAAGCCCACTGACACCTCAGCTAAAATCACCTATTCCAATGCCTTTGATTCTGAGTTATGCCTTCTACTAAGAGAAAGAATATTTGCTTCCTTGTCACCCATGCAGGATGTTGCCCTAGAGGTAGAATCCAACATCATTGCATCTCATAAGGTCAAGGGTAAAATAGATAGGAAGAAGCAGCCCACAGATCCTCTTGGGGCTTCTTCATCAGAGAACAAAATTGACAAAATGGCCAGAATATTGGATAGTTTGACTACTGAAATGTCCAGGCTGAAAGACCAAGGGCAGATACCTGTGAGGGGACCAAATGATTTTGCTCCCATAAACCCTAATTTTTTCCCTTACAAAAAGAAATAATCCCCCAACTCAGATCCTTCAAAGGGATAGGAATCAGGCTAAGGATCAAAGAATCAGAGCTCCCTTTCAGAATGTTGTACTAGAAGAAGAACCAGACTTCACTCAAGCAGAAGGAGAGGTAGAAGATGACATCAACTACATGGAGGATGAAGTTGATTACTCCTTCCTGACACAAGCAGACTATGAAGAAGCACTCATGAATGAGCAAATTATGGAAGAATCTCTATATCGAACATATGATAAAGAGGGGTATAATTTGAGATCTAGGCTTGTTGCTCCCCCTAAGAAGAATGTTGTTCCTGCAAAGCAGCCTGCTACTCCAGCTAAAAGAATTGTTGTCCCACCTAAGAAGATGCCTGTCACTCCAAAACAACAGCAAAGGCCACTGCAACCATCAGCTCATGATCCTATTCAGCTAAAAGCCATGCCACAAAAGGTAAGAACTTCTGACAAGTTGTCCTATGTTTTCGATCTTGAGTCAGAAATTCAGAAGTTAAAGATCACATTTCCCTTGATAGAATTGATGAAGAATGAGGCCTTCAAGACATCCATACTGAAATCCCTTCAGCCAAGGACTCCCCTAGATGCTGACTTTGTGAACTTGCAAGATGATAAGTCCACAGTAATCCTAGGCCCTATGATTGAAGAGATGGATGAGTCTTGCCCACCTTTCTACATATCCCTGAATATCCATGATAAAATCCTTCATAACTCCTTGCTGGACTCAGGAGCTTCCCATAACCTAATGCCAAAAGTTGTGTTGGACGAGCTTGGCCTCATCTTTACAAAACCCTACCATGATCTGTTCTCCTTTGACTCCAGGAAGGTCAAGTGCCTGTGCCTCATCAAAAACCTTGTCATAAACCTCTCCCAGTTGCCTTCAAAAAGCATAGTGATGGACATAGTGGTAGCTGATATCCCACCTAAGTTCGTCCTCCTTTTGTCTCACTTATGGAGTAAGAGGCTGGGTGGTACCCTTCAAATGGACCTCAAATGTGCTACAATTCCAATGTTTGGAGGGGAGACCAAGAGACTCTACAGAGAGAACCAGATCACCTATATCATCAGTAATGACAATAACTCTGTAAACCATCCAATCTATGCAGTAGACACAGAGTTTGGGTCATGCATCCTACAGATAGATGACTCCCAACAGACATCCATACAGCTTACAAAGCTCATCTATCAGCAGTCCGAAGAAGTCACCCCATCAGTTTGGAGCATGTATTTTGATGGGGCCAGTACTCAAGCCTCAACTGGTGCAGGTGTAGTGTTGATTTCTCCATCAAAAGAGACTATTCATCTGTCTTATAAGCTTGATTTTAAAAATACTAACAATAGAGCGGAATATGAAGCATTGTTGTTGGGGGTGAAGGCTGCCAAGGAAATGGGGATCATGTGCGTGAAAATATTTGGAGATGCAAATCTTATTATACAGCAGGTCAACAACACCTTTCAAGCAAACAATGTCAGATTGAAGGCTTATAGGGATGAGGTATGGAAACTCAGAGACTCCTTCATGTTTTTTGAACTCTCATATATACCTAGGGCTATGAATCACCTAGTTGATTCCCTTGTTGTCTTTGCAAGTCTATTTGTTCCCCCTTTACCTCCTAGGCTCAGCTATGATATCCAAGTCAAGTACAGACCTTCCCTACCAGATAATGTAAAATTTTGGAAGATGTTTGAGAATGATGATGAGCTTAGTAAATTCCTCCAGGTAGTAAATGAATTCTCTGATATGCATATAGATCAAGAAAACCTAAATATGGAAGAATCCCAGAAGCTCAAGTTGAAAGATAAAGTAGGTGATCAGAATATTGTTTAGTTACCCAACAATTATATACCTTGGGGTCTGGTACCCTTAGAGGAGCTATTTGATCATAATGATATCCCTCTCAAACCTGCCAAAAAATAGCAAGACCCTGCTGTCCAAGAGCAAAACATAGGTAACAAAAGTCATCCAAAACCTATAAATCTATCCATTGAGTTGACTGCTGATCAGAGGTCCAAATTTTGTAGCTTGATAAAATAATTTGCTGATATCTTTGCCTGGGAATACAGTGACTTGAAAACCTATGACACTAATATCATCCAACACAGGATCCCCTTGGAGAAGGACACCTTCCCTTTCAAACAGAAGTTGAGATCTATCAGTCCTCTCCTACTGCCTGTAATTGAAAAAGAAATCCATAAACTCCTCAAATCCAAAATAATAATTCCCCTCAGGTATTCTAAATGGATTGCAAACTTAGTGGTGGTAAGGAAGAAGAACGAGGAGATTAGGTTATGTGTGGATTTCAGAAATCTGAACAAATGCTCCAAGAAAGACAACTATCCACTACCCAAGATGGAACACCTGTTGTAAAGAGTCTCAGGGGCTAGTGTCATGTCATTCCTGGATGGTTTCTCTGGATACAACCAAGTTGCTATGCACCCTGATGACCAATAGAAGACTGCTTTTACCACTCCCTGGGGCACTTTCATGTATGCCAAAATGCCATTTGGGCTAATGAATGCTGGGGCCACTTTTCAGAGAACCATGGACCTAGCTTTTGTAGGATTGAAAGACAAATTTGTGCTTACATACCTGGATGACCTCACTGTTTACTCCCACAGCCATGAAGAACATTTGCAGCATTTGAGGAGGGTATTTCTGAAATGTAGAAAATTTGGGATATCACTGGACCCGAAGAAGTCTCAATTTGCACTCAATAAGGGCAAACTCCTAGGTCACATAGTCTCATCTGAAGGTGTGAAGATTGATCCTGTTAGAGTTGAAGCAATCTAGAAGTTCTCCATACCTAGGTCAAAAAGGGATATTCAGTCATTTCTAAGTAAGATAAATTTTGTCAGGAGGTTCATCCCTAACTTTTCTGAGTTAGTAAAGCACATAACAGCTATGTTGAAAAAGGATGCAGAAATCAAATGGACTGAGCAAGCAAGAAGCTCATTTGAAGACGTCAAGCAAGAAGCTCATTTGAAGACATCAAGAATGCTATCATGGAAGCTCCCACTATGATTATTCCAGACTATACCAAGGGTTTCTACATCTTCTCCTTTGCATCCTATGACACAGTGGCGGTTGTACTATTACAAAAAGATGAGGAAGGTCTTGATCACCCAATTGAATTTTTCAGCAAGGCATTGAGGGATGCTAAACTAAAGTATGATCCCATTGAAAAGCAGGCTTATTCCCTTGTCAAGTCGTTGAAAAATGTTAGGATTTACATTCTACATGCAAAATTCCTTGCCTATGTCCCTTCAGCTACTGTAAAGGATGTGTTGACTCAGCCTGACATTGATGGAAAGAGAGCTAAATGGATTGCCAAGCTTATTGAGTTTGACATAGAAGTAAAGCCCACCAAGTTAGTGAAAGGCCAAGGTCTGGCTAAACTCATGGTTAAAGAAAACTGTGATCTTTTGGGGATGAATTTAACTTGTGTAAATTCAGCAAATTTGCAAACTGAAGTAGCAGCAGAAGCAGTTCAGGATCAGAATGACATTCAACAAGTAGCTGACAACTTGTCCTCATGTGAGTGGTATTCAGGTATTATTCATTTTGCAAAAATTAGAAGTTCCTCCTGGACTCACTCTAAATCAAGCACGGGCTCTTAAACTGAAGTCTGTTAAATTTTGTGTAATTGATAAACTGCTGTATTGGAAAGATCTGTCTGGTGTTTTGTTGAGATGTCTAGATAAAGAGGAGTTAGTTCAGGTCATGCATCAGTTTCATTCAAGCACATGTGGAGGCCATCATTACTGGAAGACCACATCCCATAATATTATGAGGGCTGGGTACTATTGGCCTATTCTTTTTTCTAGTGTGTACCTTTGTGAGAGCCTGTGACAAGTGCCAAAGATTCATATGGAAGCAGCAGCTCAAATCCTTTCCCCTTAGACCTATTGTAGTGAATGGTCCTTTCCAGCAATGGGGTCTTGATTTCATAGGTGAAATTAATCCTTCATCTAGTGGCCAAAACAAATGGATCCTAGTAGCCACAGACTATTTCACCAAGTGGATAGAGGCAGTACCTACCAGGAATGCAACCCATCAGGTCATCATGAAGTTTTTATATGAGAACATCTTTATCAGGTTTGGTTTCCCAGCAAGGCTAGTAACTGATAATGCACCAGCTTTCAAAGCCATGACATTGGTTAACATGTGTGAATCAATGGGCATTCAGCTGGTGCATTCCACGTCCTATTACCCTCAAGGAAATGGCCTGGCTGAGTCATCCAACAAAAGCCTAGTCAAGATCATCATAAAACTAATGGAGACAAATCAGAAAAGCTGGGATTCTAAGCTAAAGTTTGCTCTATGGGATGATAGGGTAACTGAAAAAAGATCCATAGGGACTTCTCCTTTCAAATTAGTTTATGGTACTGAGGCCATTTTTCCCATTCAGCTAATTCTGCCAGTGGCAAAATTCTTCCAGGAGGACCAGGATGAACCAAATGGTATGGTGAGGAGGAGGACGGATTTGGTGGAGTTGCAGCAAGTCAGGGAACAAGTGTTAGAAAATTCAGAAGCTCATCAACAGAAGATCAAGATTATTTTCGACAAAAGGGCAAAAGTGGATAACTTTCAAGTTGGAGATTGGGTCCTCAAGTGGGATACTGTCAGGCAAGACAAGGGAAAGTATGGAAAGTTTGACTCCCTGTGGATAGGCCCTTTTGTGATAGCTTAGATACAACAGAACAACACCTTCAAGTTGCAAAATATGGAAGCAGAGGAGGTGTTTGATGGCCCAGTAAATGGGCAATTTCTGAAACTATATTTTATCTGAGGCTTTGAGGCCTTGTTATTGTAAAATATTAGTTAGTAGGTTGTTTTTGCTTACAAAATAAACTCCATGCCCAATGGAACAGTAGAGGATAGGTTTAATTCTTCTTTGTTTTTCAGGAAAGGCATTTTGGTCTGGGGTTCTTGGGACCTTACAGGAAGGTTCTCATCCCCAAGTAGGAGCCAAATGTTATCTCCTAAAATAAATTTATTTTCAATAGGTTCACTCAGACAATTTATTTTTTGATAGGATGAAGATTTCAAGTCATATTATGAAAGATATTGGGGTAACTAACAAAGTTGGGATATCTGATGTTCTGTTATTTAATAAATTTGAAAGTTTTGGCTTTCGGTGGCTTAGGCAAGATTTTCAACAACTCATTAGCCATCGAAAATCCTAGCTTTCGGCAGCTAATAGTTTAACGCAAGACCATGATTATCCACCGAAAGCCCACTCATCACGTTCTTATTAAAATTTTGTGAAAAGGACTTTCGGTGGCTTAGGCGAGCTTTCCAATAGCTCATTGGCCACCGAAAATCCTTGGTTTCAGTAGCTTAGTGAGTGTTTACAGAAGGACATTAACCATCGAAAGAAAATGAAATACGTTTTTGGAAAGGGAAACTTCGGTGGCTTGGGAAAACTTTCAAGTAGTTCATTAGCCACCGAAAGGCCTGCCTTTCGGCAGCTAAACGATGAGATCCTGAAAGACAATAAACCACCATAATCTCGTTACACATGTTCTTTTGGAAAGTAAGTTTCTGTGGCTTAGGAGAACTTGTCAGCGGTTCATTAGCCACTGAAAGCTTAGCTTTCGGCAGCTAGCAAACAAAACCCTAGATACTCTTAATCACAGAAAAGGCCGAAAAAAGAAAACGGTTACCTGTCCATCAAATCAAACTCGTCAGCACAAAACAGGTCATGATTTGGCATGATAAACCACTGAAAGGACGAGGAAACTGCAGTAAGGCATAAGTTGATGATTAAAGAGGTCGTTATTGATATGAACTGACTGATGGGAATCAAAACCCTAATCTACCCTCCATCTGTCCCACGACTGCAATAAACCTCCACTGAATACCAAGTCCAAATTAAAAATGAGTATTGGATTGTCTGTATTGTAGACATCACCAGAAGCTATCATCATCTCAGTCGAGCACTTACCAAGTAGTTAACCCCTCAGAATCAACGCTATACCTCCAGTACACTCCACCTTTGATTGCATGCATCCTTACTACTCAAGGCCATCTCTGAAAACCATCCTGCTAACCTCTTCCACAGAATTTGAATTCAATTTTTGCAGGTACTCAAAAGCACAATTCAAAAATGAAGAAAGGAGGACCTACTCTTAGGCAAGAACTAGGAGACATCAGCTACCTAGAATCACATCCAGAAGTCTTCCAGTTCTTCAAAGATGCAGGCTGCTACAAATTTTGTGAGAAAATTCAAGGTTCACACCAGTAGGTTGCTGAAGCATTTTCCCTCTCTTTTGATGGCTCCAAGGCATTGATAGGAAAGGAGGAGTTCCTAGTGGATGAAGCCCTAATTGCAGAGGTGACAAAACTCCCAAGAACTTGAAAGAAGTGGTTTAATACCACCATTACCAAAAATGTGGAGTTCATATCCTATCTAAAACCTGAACATAGAAATGTTGTATGGAAGAAAAGTGTTCCTTCCACCTGGCTAGAAGAGATATGGCAGCAGTTACTGAAAGCAATTTTGGTGTATATAACCTGTGAAGGTAGATACAACAGGGCAATGATATATCACTTCAAACTAATGAACCATTTTACAGGAAGAATCCCTTTAAATTTACCTTTCTACCTCCTCAAGAGCTTAACAAAAATGGCACACTAGGTAAAGGCCCAGCCCACCAAAATTGCAGGAAGGTTGTGTCACCATGGCCTCATACAACTCATTGTCCAAGAATTGCTGCAGAAGAGAAACATAGCATGGACACATTTTTTGTTCTGGAATGAGTTTGAAACTGGCCTACAATTAGAAGAGAAGGGAAAGTCTCCTTCGAGGAAATCCACCACCCTCAGGAGTGGAAAGAGAAAAAGAAGGGCTATCTCACCAGCAACAGTAGATCAACCTTCTTCCTCTTCTAAAACCAACCAAGCTAAAAAGATCCTAGAATTCAGTGAAAAGGGCAAGGGAATCCCAGCACAAAGTGAAAACATTCTGAACTTGCCCTACTCAGACTCAAAAGAAGAAAGGGAGGAAGGGGTTGACCTAGTAGAGCAGTTGACAACAGAGCAAGAAGAGTTTCCTTCACCAACACCTAAGGAAGGGCAAGATGAACAAGTAGCAGAGACCTCCTCCAGCAAACCTAGGTCTCAGAGAGTAAACAAACTGCTAGAGCAAATACATAAATTAGAATTTTTGGATAGGGAGATAAAGAGGAATAATGCCATGTTGACCAAGAGGAATAAGGAGTTGCACAATTCTATCCTGGAGATGAGAGGGATGTATGTCATGCTGAAAAGGAGAAATCTAAGATACACGAAGGACAACACCAGGCTTTACAGAATGATCAAACTTCTGAGGCTACATGTGAGGAATTCCAGATCAAACCCCAGCTCTCATTTTGCACTAGAAACCCTAGCTGAAGCAGCAGTAAGCCTTCAGAATCCAGAGGCAATCCAAGGTGCTTTTGATTTTCCAAACATTGGGCAAGCTGAAGAAGGGCCAGAAGATCAACAACAAAGCTAAAAAGGATGACTTGGGAGGTTGATTACAATTTTGCAAAAGCAGGGCTTTTGGTGGCTTAGGCGGACGCTGAAGCGGTTCATTAGCCACCGAAAGTAGCGCTTTCGGCAGCTAACAGACCCAAAATTTTGATTCCTTAACCACCAAAAGAAAAAAGAGGCGCATAATCATATTTTGGCACAAAAGATCAGTTTTGGGCGAATGTAACTAGCTCGGGGATGAAGTGTTAAGCTAAAAGTTGCTGAAGAACAGCATCAGAGAAGGTTTGTTCCAGTTTTGCAGTTACATCATGGAGGAAAGGGTCACAAACCCTACCTGTTTTAACCAACAGTAGCTTATCTATCAGAGGACAGGTTACAGTTTTACTCCAGTACTCACTATAGTCATCAAAAAGTTCAAGAAGTGAACAAGTGTTACAGTTAGATAGACTAGTAGTTAAATTAGGGTTTCTAACCTAATTTTGCAAAAAACAATTATTTTATCTATTTTTAGTAAAACAGATCCAAATTTTCAGGATCTGGATATTTTTGTAAAAGGCTATAAAGCCTAAGGCTTATTTTGAATTAAGGGTTCGACTTCAGGGACCTTTTGACCATTATTATTATCAAGCTTATCATATTGCTCATGACCTAATATAAGCTCTTTTACTATCATATGTTTAGCTTCCATTTCTTGTCTTTTCTGTGCTTATGCTTGAATGTGTTGTTCAGGTTTATTCATGTTATTTGATGTATGATAGCGGTCATCCTATTTGCATGTTGATGATTTGAATTGCAAGTACTTACCTTATTATGATTAGCCATTTATATATAAATATTTTATGTATGAATCTACCAGCATATTAAGTTCTCCATCTCTTCACCATATTATCAAACCTCTGAACAGTGGTAGTTAGAAGCCTTATCCTTGATTGAGTTTCATGCATTTCTTGAGAGCGTGAGGTCCTGTAGGTCACCTGACTTGATCTAGTTAGAAAAACCATAAAAACATTTAAGTTACCAGGCATCCTCGAGCTGCAACCTAGAGGAGTTTCCTGGAGTGATAACAAGATGTGTCTAGAAAATGGACTTCTAACATAAGATAATTTGCTTTCTAGGGGCTTCTATGGCCCAAGGTTGTGTTGTATTTGTAAAAAAGTGCATAAAATATTTAGCACCTGTTTATGGTATGTCCCTTTGCTTTCTCGGTTTAGGAGGAGGTGATTTCAACATTAAATGTTAAATCTTTCAGGAGTTTCGACAACTTTGATAACAACATTAGATTATGGGTTCACCATCGTGTTAATTGTAAGGAATTGCCTACCTTTATTTGTTGGGGCATGTGGAGGGCAATATATTCTTGTATTTTTTTATGACATCCCTTCACAGACTCAGATTGTAAGTATAAATATTCTTAGTTTATGTAAGGAGTTCCATACTCCCCATCTCAGGAATGCTACTAGACAAGTTCATGTGTTTATTTATCCTGAAGATGGTGTCTTTGGCTTCTTTGATAGCGCTATCACAAATAATTTCTATGGTTGTGGTATGGTCTTGAGGATCAATGCTCACTCTTATTTTTGGCTTTAGACGGGGGTTGTGTTGATTGTGCAACATCATGACTCATTCTCCAAGACTTGTGTGGTATCAAGTCAGGACATTGTGTTTTGTCCAGTCCTATCTATGTCCTCGTGTATTGAGGTGGGAGGCCTATACAGTGATCATGTGTTGTATCAAGATTGGAATCTTGTGTTGTATCAATACTGTGGACTTGTGTTGTATTATGTCTAGACTTGTGTTGTATAAAGTCAATGATTCTCATTGACGGTACCCTATGAGTATGGATCTCCCATTATGGATATGGACGTGTGTTGTATCAATTCATGTGGTTATACTATGTGACATGTTGCTAGTCATGGTCACTAAGTGCAATAAGTCTCCTTTAGGGCTGAGCTACCCCTAGAGTGAATTACGTTAGCATATGACTATATGGCTCAGGGTAATATATATGATCATCGGTATGTATGGAATAATTCTTCTGAGTACGGTATGATAAGATGGATAAATAATACATATGGACCATGCATTAATTATTTAATGATAATGAGATAAAAGCATATAGAAAGAGAAATTTGAATTTCCCATGCAAATGTTTGAGTGAACTCGAGTTATAAAGCTCAAGTAAAATATGAATGCCTCATACAAGGTATCAGTTGAACTAGTAATGAATGTAATCGGTTAAGTAAGAAAGAGCTTAATGTTCATCAATCAACATGCATCAGTTACCTAAAGATATCCATGCAAAAGTTAATAATAAAAATTGTACATGGATGGCACTAAGTGTGAAGCGCTTATGACACTTAAGTTATCATTTTAACTAAGTGATCAACAATCAGTTTAATATTGAGTTCAGTTAACATTCAGTTCAAGTTAGTTAACATTCAATTCAAATAAAGTTAACATTCAGTTCAAGTTAGTTAACATTCAGTTCAAGTCAGTTAACATTCAGTTCAAGTCAGTTAACATTAATTTCAAGTAAGTTAACATTCAGTTCAAGTTAGTTAACATTCAGTTCAAGTCAGTTCACTTTCAGTTCAAGATAATTAACATTTAGTTAAAGCTAATCAAGGAAAGGAAGGGTGCTAATGTTTGCATGGAGGGAGTTATAGTTAGCTCCTCCTTATGAATGCACTATGTGGTGCTCTCAGTGTGTTTATCGAGCCTCCTATGTGTTACCTTATGCATGTTAGGTTGTTTGGCTTTGTTATTAATATGCTAGGCATATGGAAAGTTCAATACAGTTGCATACAATTGTTTTTGCAAGGTTACATTGTATCTCTCTTCTCTACTGCTATGGTGATATCTCTTGTTGGGAAATATGCTTATGTGTTGTAAACCATTCTCTACAAATCTATCTAACATACTCACAGAATTGTTGGGTTTTTCATCCTCCATGTTCAGAGGGTTTTCCCAGGGTATATCTCGTCTGTCGTGGTTGATTGATTTATATGGGTGATTTATGGAGTTGATTTATATGGCTTATTTATGAAGATGATTTATGTGTCTGATATTTTTCTGAGATTCACATGTGGCCGATATATTCATATGTGGTTGATTGATGAGATACACATCTGTTGAAATTGATTGATAAAGGTTTTCAAGTTCAAGCATCTCCAATTTTTCTCAAACATCAACATGGTATCAGAGCATAGGGCGTGAAAGAGCTTAGTTTTGTGCAACAATCTAAGCCTATGTAGACCTTCAAATGTTGAGCAAAGATTGCAGCCATGCCATCAATCTCAATTCGACTGGAAGACCAACTTGAAGGCACATCAAACTTCAACAAATGGAAAGAGAGGGTGTTGAATATTCTTGAAGAGCATGATCTTGATTCATTCGTGACCACTGAGGTAGAGGAGCCTACAACCAACGAAGGGTGTTTCAAATTCAAGAAGAATCAATCAAAGGCCAAACATATCATCTTTGATTCGGTTAAGGATGATCTCATGTCCATGATCATTATGTTGAACACCGCAAAGGAGTGTTTATACACTCACCAATCTTTTCAACAAGAAGGCCTAGAGTCAAGAATAGGGGCACATCCAAAGCAAGGTTGTGTACATTAAAGAGGAGAATCTTGTCCTCACAGCAAGAATGAAGAAAGGGAGAAAGCCTTTCACTACAAAGAAGCTCTTCCATTCAAGTGAATAAAGAAGGACTCCGGTTTTCTCCCCAAGTGTGCATAGATCAAGAGGGAGCCCACACAAATCAATAATAGATAAGTACTTTATATTTTGATTGTTATATGTTGTTATAAATTAGATCTAAAGGCTTTTGAATATGTTTCATGACTATCATATAGAGATTTGTATTCCTGGACTTTGGAATTGTGTTGAGCATATACATTATTGTTTGTCTTTTATTAGCATATTGTCGATCTCATGAGTCCGTATTATGTGATATAATATAGGAATGATATAAGACTTATGTAGGATTGATATATACTTATATAGTGCTGATATAAAACTGAAAATTTCCTTCATAATACATGAGATAGAGGGATGCATGCTTGCTTCATGAGTTGTGAAGATAGGACTACATGATTGGTCATAATATCTTAGATAGAGAGATTCATGCTTTCTTCATGAGATATGAATATGGGGTTGCATATGTCCTTCAAAAAATATGAATATTTGAACTGATATAGGACTGATATAGGGTTGCAAAACATCACATAAGATATGAATGTGGTTATGTCAAAACATTAATTTAGTTTATGTATATAACTGTGTGAACCATTGCCAGTATGTTGAAAGTTTTCATGTGATTACATTTATTGGTTATGTAATGTTATTAATCATTTGAATAATTTTTCTTGTAGGGAAAAACATATGCCGTGACCTGCAGGAAGAGAATGACATGGAGTCATTTAGATGGTTGACCCTGAAAAAGAGCAGACCAGTAGGTTCCTATGTTTATTAGGAAGAAGACAACATATAAGCTCTAATTCTATTCATAGTAATGTCAAGACTCCTGAAGGTAATGTATTTATCTTAATTATATTCATATATGTGTTAGATATAGAGGAGTATGAGTCTCCATGACGGAGGACTCAAATTTATGATTCTCACATCCTAGATGTTGAGAGGGAGAAGCTAGATTTGCTAGCTCCTGGAAAAAACTAGTGGAACTAGTTAAATTAGCCTCATACTACGTAGAAACCATGTATGGTACTCATATTCAGAAGGAATCTATATGTAATCTCGGATGATTCTTAAGTTTAGAGGTGCAACATTCATTAGAGAAGATTTTATTCTATTGAGAAAATGTTCAGTAGAGTTCCTAAAAGGATTCAATAACAATGGATTATAAATCCATGATCACACACATAAAGATAAATTTGATTCTTGTTTAGATTTGTAGGATCTAATAGATGTTAGATATATCTATACAACTCTTGGGATCAATTATATGCTTTGATTTCAATACATAGACATGTACAACAAAGCATGTGTTGTGTTACCTACTTGGTACAAGAGTATGTGGATTCAGACATGTATCAGTCAGTGAAAGTAAGTTTCATGGATACATGGATTCTCACTACTACACTCATTGAGAAATATCACATCAAAGATGTTGCTTAGATAGAGCATATTATAAAGCAGTAAAACTTTACAAAGTTCCTAGTTAGTTATATCCAAGACATAGTGCAGAAAGGAGTTGTGTAACTCTTGTACATATCAATGGATGAGCATAATTGACAACATATTTACTAAGCCTCTGTCCATAACAAGCTTGGTATAGTATAAAAATACTCATATACTTGAAGAGAGAGTATTGATGTATCTTCATAGGCAATAATAGTTAAATACCCCCAAACTAGTTAGATGTGGTACATGGATCAGGAAACCATGGGCTGTGATATCTTGTAGAGAAAATCCACTTGAGCATAGACATGGTCAAGTCTAGGAGACTATTGGATACTCAAGAAGAGTTATAGTCTAGATTGTCACAAAACAGTTAAACATCTTGGAGAGATAGACATATAGTTGGCTATGTGGGGTACTATGATATGAAATCGCTATAAAGTTGATTAGGCCTTGAAGAACATCACTGAGAATGACAATCTCAAAAAGAACTTCTTCAGATGGTCAAAGATTCTTGAAGTCAACAAATGTTGAAGGTTGAAAGAAAAAATAAGACTTTCTTTTTCCATGATATTACATAGTTAATGTGTTGCATATGATGGATATGAAATCCATAGTTTGTAATTTAGAGAAACTGCATTATGGATCAAATATAGATGATGCTTATTTGAATAAGTAGTTGGTTGGTCTCTTAAAGTACCTAGCAGATCTGTTGTATTTTTATGCTTGTGGATACGCATTTGTTTGTGTACCTTTGAGGTAGAATAGGTTCTTTATTGTATTTTGATACATAGTAGACCTATTATATAGCTTGGGGTTAGATATGTGTATTGCGGTTAGTACTACATAAGCTAAATGTATTTTGTGGACAATACTACTTGCTGAGTAGTAGTGTAGCTTGGGAAGCTACCTACTAGGGTGAACAACTTGAGCTACAGTTATTAGGTTTTAATAGTCAAGTTTTCTGAAAAAACCCTATGTGTTATGATAGAACACATTGAGGTGAAGTTTTACTTCATCAAAGTCATGGTCATGTAAAATGAAATTTCAGTACATAGCTACTGATGAGCACATTGCAAATTTGTGGACAAGCCCTGTCAATGATGAAATTGAGATACTTTCGAGATAAGCTTGGTATGGTAGGAAATTCCTGGTAAAGTAGAGAATGTCTCCCTCGCTGAGAGGGAGTGTTGATTGTACAACATCATGAGTCATTATCCAAGACTTGGGTGGTACCAAGTCAGGACATTGTGTTGTATCAAGTCCTATCTATGTCCTCATGTATTGAGTTGCGATGCTTGTACTGTGATCTTGTGTTGTATTAAGATTGGAATCTTGTGTTGTATCAAGACTGTGGACTTGTGTTGTATCAAGTCTAGACTTGTGTTGTGTAAAGTCAATGATTCTTATAGATGGTACCCTATGAGAATGGATCTCCAATTATGGAGATGGACTTGTGTTGTATCAAGTCACATGGTTATACTATGTGATATATTGCTTGTCATGGTCACTGAGTACAATAAGTCTCCTTTAGGTCTTAGCTACCCCTAAAGTGAATTGCTTTAGCATATGACTATATGGCCCATGGTAATATATACGATCATCGGTATGTATGGAATAATTATTCTGAGTATGATATGATAATATGGATAAATAATACACATATGGACCATGCATTAATTATTTAATGATAATGAGATAAAAGCATAGAGAAATAGAAAATCGAATTGCTCATGCAAATGTCTGAGTGAACTCAAGTTATAAAGCTTTAGTAAAATATGAATGCCTCAATCAATGCCTCATTCAAAGCATCAATTGAACTAGTAATGAATGTAATCAATTAAGTAAGGAAGAACTTAATGTTCACCAATCAACATGCATCAGTTAACTAAAGAGATCCATGCAAAATTTAATAATAGAAATTGTGCATGGATGGTACTAAGAGTGAAGCATTGATGACACTTAAGTTAGCCTGTTAACTAAGTGATCAACAATTAGTTAAATATTGAGTTCAGTTCACATTTAGTTCAAGTAAAGTTAACATTTAGTTCAAGTAAGTTAACATTCAGTTTAAGTAAGTTAACATTCATTTCAAGTCAATTAACATTCGGTTCAAGTCGGTTCACTTTCAGTTCAAGACAATGAAAATTTAGTTAAAGCTAATTGAGGAAATGAAGGGTGCTAATGTTTGCATGGAGGGAGTTCTAGTTAGCTCCTCCTTGTGAGTGCACTATGTGGTGCTCTCAATGTGTTTATTGAGCCTCATATGCGCTACCTTTTGTGTGCTAGGTTTTTTGGCTTGTTATTAATATGCTAGGCATATGGCAAGTTCGATACAGTTGCATACAATTGTTTTCGCAAGGTCACATTGGATCTCTCTTCTCTACTGTTGTGGTGATATCTCTTATCGGGAAATCTACTTATGTGTTGTAAACCATTCTCTGTAAATATATATATCATACTCAAAGAATTGTTGGGTTTTTCAGCCTCTGTGTTTGAAGGATTTTCCCAGGGTATATATTGTCTCTCACGGTTGATTGATTTATATGGTCGATTTATGGAGTTGAATTATATAGTTGATTTATGAAGATGATTTATGTGGTTGATATATTTGTGAGATTCACATGTGGCTGATTTATGAGATACATATGTGCTGAAATTGATTGATAAAAGTTTTAAAGTTCAAGCATCTCTGATTTTGCTTAAACATCAACAGGATGGATATGGAACCAATACTTGAGCTGGGCTACTAGCACTTTGGGGTACCCTTCTTTTTCCCTTGAAGCAAAATTTTCACCTTGTTCATATTTTGGGGGACTCTAAAGTCGTTGTGGATTGGGCCAAGAATTGTGGAAATTTGTAGGTGGACTATCTAGAGCAGTGGAGTAATAGGGTTCATATTCTTATCTCTAAGTTTCCTATTATCTCCTTTGCTCATATCTATAGGGAAAT
Source organism: Pseudotsuga menziesii (assembly GCA_001517045.1). NCBI lineage: Eukaryota > Viridiplantae > Streptophyta > Pinopsida > Pinales > Pinaceae > Pseudotsuga > Pseudotsuga menziesii. Next base: position 560,356 of record LPNX010649619.1, read on the forward strand.
CAACTCATTTGTAGATCAACTCTCTAAAAAGGCTCTAGGTGTTGCATAAGGTACTATTTACTTTGAAAATATGAAGGCATAAGTCTTGTAAATGAAATCCACTTTAAGGCTTATTAGCATAAGTCTTGTAAATGAAATCCACTTTAAGGCTTATTAGGTGTTAACCTCTTCTTTCTCTTTTTGGTTCTTTTTGGCTATGTCATTTTCGTTTGAGACGGTATGGTTGCTCCTCTTTTGATTTGTTATGACAACCTCGTTGTTTATGGGCTCATTTTGTCAGCCCTACAAATGTGTTAAGATTGCCCTTTCATCGAGCATGACAGATCTGTATTTTGGCTACTTTTTGCGGACTTCTTAAGTTATAGTTGTCTGGGAGTGCTCTCCCCTTATGGGCATGTCAATGATTATCAACTCTTTCTTATTCTAGTTTGACTTTGAATTGTATGACCTGTTGGTATTGATATGGGCAGTCTTTTAAACTATTGTACTTATAACTTTGATTCTATTGAATATTGAGTTATTTTTTTTTCTTTTGAAAAAAACGAGACCTTATTCCTTTGTAGTGTCTCAACGAAACAACACAATGTGTATTTTGATTTCATCTAAAACAGTTGAATATATTGATTTTTTCTTAGTATATATATATATATATATAGTTGACTCTTTTTACATCTAAAGACTACAATAAGTAGTCTTCAGAAAGTCAAAGTAAGGTCAGTCCTCTTTTTGAGCTGAAAGGTTAGTCAATGTATATTTTGATTTCACCTTAAAAATATGAAATATATATTTTTTCATGGAAAAAAATACACAATAACATGCAGCCACATGCACAATTATTTAGGCAACATCATGACAATCCCATATTGCATGTACATAATATAGTTCAATGTCTATAAGGGAAAACCTTAGAACATGCCATGCCTTTGAGGAAAAAAGGAAGAGAATCGTGTAGCCCAACTCATAATATCCATAGAATGTGAAATTCGGGTAATGTCAATGTTCACCGTCTCTTCTCCAAAACCACCTATAAACAAATACTTAAATTAATCAAAACATTAAAAATTAAACCAAAATTTCAATACTAACTTAAACATGTATCCTTCCCTTTTGAACTTTTTAAATCCATACAAAGACATCCAATCTCTTTAATCACCTTATACATAACATAATATTATCTTCCTAAAGTTACATAACAAACTTTTATTGTTTTGTAAAATTGGTATGTTTTTTTAAGATGCAGGAATTTTCATTTTAACAGAGGTAGTAAAAAAGAAAGAACATAAGTACAAAAGTCATTTTACGGGGGCCTGAGATTATTTGGCGACCTTCCTAGTCTTTAAAAAAAATAGAATTCCTGTTCAGTTTTATAAAAAATAACAGAGAACCCTTCCTAGAGTCATACCCCCGACTGACATATTACAAAATAGATAATTTAGATTGTAAATTGACACTAAGACAAAGTATCCGTAGATTAGTGAAATCCTAAAACCTGAAAGACACATGGTGAACTAGGGATGGCAGTGGAGATTTTAAGTGGTAGCTTCCCCATCTGTGCTTCCTGCGCCTCCTCTAGAACTGGATAGGGTCCGTATTCATCATTGCGCGCATAGTAGGGTTGATTGGTTGGTTGCAACTCAGGAAGAGCTCGCAAGGCTTTGTCACTGTTGAGTTCTTCACGAACCCTTTTCTCCTGTTGGGGGCTAGCTGTCATTGACGTTGTGAGCCGGGTGTTGTCCTGGTTCTCCCACTCACGGGCCGTGGACTTTTCTACTGCTATAGACATCTCACCAACCATGCCATGTTGCTTCGCGTTCCAAACACCAGCCATCTCTTCGACATTTCGAGCAATTATGTAGTGCCTCTAGTTGAACTTGGCTTCCAAGTTGTTTAAATTCTCGTTGGTCTGAGTCAGGCAAGTCCTTATGCTTTGCACCATTTCCCTAGCTCCGCTCCATTTTTTAATCAAGCCCTCCATTAGCATACCCATCATGTTCTTGATCATCCAGTAGTGGTTAATTCTTCCACCATTTTTCTTTGAAGCCAGGTGCTCAAAGACGACACAAGACTCCTAGTCGTCAATCATGCACCTAACCGGCATAGAGACATGTGAAGCGTAGCTGTATGTTGCCCCCAAGTTAACCTTCCACCTTGCTCACCCTCTCCTAGTGCGTCCTCGCCTCGGTGTGCCTCTTTGCCTTGGCATTTTCGCTTGTTGTTTGACTGCCTGGTTGACAGAGGAGAAAACTAGCAGCTCCAAGAAAATAATCAGGCCAATTTTCTTGAATTCAAAGAGCTCCTTTTCTCCATGGCCGACTTCCTTAAACTCTGTATAGGCACGTGCAGGTGGAAGCTATGCATTAAATTAAGCTTGGGTGCCATTAACCTTCAGCTTTCCGCGGACCGTAACAATGATAAGATATCATAGTTGCCGGAGGGGATGGCTTAATGCCCGCCACCTTGAGCATTTAACTCCCTCGTGGATTGAGTCCCATGCAAGGCTATCCTCAGTTTTGATCGCAGTGCCTTTACCAAGTGTCTCCCACAAATGGTTAACCGACATGAACTACATGAACTGTGGACATGTCACCCGCATCCGAGATGAAATTGGTATGTTAAGAAATTATAAAATAATTTTTACCACTTTAAAATTTATTTTTACCTATATAAATTTTAATTCAACATAATTCTTATTTTTATTTGAATAAAATGTTAAAACAAATAATGATCCAAAATTAAAAGATCAGAAGTATCTATATATTGTGGAGTAAGGCTAAACTTAGTTTAACGATCTTCCCTCTCGCCACACCTTGTCAAATTTTGGAATAATGTTTGTTACCAAATTCTCAATTATTAATTCGCATTTTAACGGAAATCCAGGACTAAATTTTTCATACTCATAAAGAATATGGAAAATTGACGAAATAACGTTCGTTATAAATAGTTATATATATATATATATATTAAACAGTCATGCAATTCTCAATATGTTCAATGGAAAACCAAAATTGTTTGATATTTAAGGTATACTTTAAAAATAAGAAAACATAGCAGTTTTCTTTTCACCCCTGGCATTTGCTGAAAGAATTCAGAAACAACGCAGGAGTTCTGGACTGTGAGCCATGGCGGTGGCTCTGGCACCAGGTTTGTCTCGCAAGCTGAAGAAGGTTCTAGAAGCTCGAACGGATTCCCCGGATCTGCTCGCATCTCTCAACACGCTCTCATCCTTCTACACCAACAATAATCAGCAAGCTAGAAGGAATCTCAGATCCACCATTGAAAAGCGGGCTCTTGCCATCAACGAGGAATTCCTCTCTGCTTCAGAATCAGCCCAGAAGGTACGTTGCCAACATTATACAGATACATATCTATGCTAAGATCGCTATATCGCCAATGCCGTTTATTTTGAATTCCTTCAGCTTCATTATTGTTCAGATAGGAGAAAATGATTAGACATTAGGGTTTTTACTATGCATGTCAGATCTGAACTGAAATGTAGATCCAGGCCATACCATTTTCACATCGAGTCATTGGCAAACCAGTAGGCCGAATTTTAGTAACGACTAGGTGCCGAATTTGGCTCAATTCTCAACCAGAAATCTTTACTATAGTGAGAAAGTCCATAATAGGAATCTTTAGACACAGAATTAAAGACCACTTCAAACACATGTAGGTCAATTAAGATAAAATTAAAAGTGTATACGCTGAATTATGGTAAGATTCTTGTTAAGAATGGTTCTAATGAATGGCAGATTCGTGTCTACTCAAAATGAAGTTAGATTGAACAGATTCATCGGAAATTTCTATAGCTTTATTAAATTCTTGTAACAAGGCAGTGTGAAGCAGCTTACTTGTGGGGAAAATTTATAGATTTCCGTTTTCTTTGTTTGGGTCAATAGACCAAAAGTTTGGATGGATGTTGTTGTGAAGTTAACGTTTATTTACCCCTAAGCACGAGTAGTTGTGATTACAACAGGATGTAGTAGGCACCCGAAGGCTCGAATATAATTGTATCCAGTAACTGATAGTAGGTACCTAATCACAAGAATCCAACACTAGCTAGCCTGGATAATCATTGCCGCCCTCTGAGCACGAGAGCTAAACTATAGTTACCAGAATTTGAATTCCGCTGACTCGTACCAGAAACGGGACCGAAATGGAAACGACTATTTTGGGCAGTGCCATCCCGTTTTTGACGGGCTTGAAATGGCCTTTCTGTTTAAGGACAGTCGACGGCCTTTTTTTTAGGTCCATTGGTTAAATATGGGTAGGAGGTTTTTAAAATTCAACATTGTTTCCCAATAGGCACCCCCCAACATAATATTGATTTTTCAGCTGAAGAATCAATATTATGTTTCCCAATAGTTCTTTTATAACCTGAGCAATGAAGCTTTTGTTATGCCACTAAGCTCAACCATCTCGAAGAATTTTGTATCTTGGCTTCTGGAGAATCCTGTGTTAGGAATCCAGTGAAGAAGATCCTCATCTACTTCCTCGGTTGAAGTGTTGCCTCTTCTTTCTCTGACTTTATCTTCAATTTCCTCAACCTTAGACTTGATATATGCAGAGAACCTCTTATGGTAGTGGTCATCTGCATCCATGGCTTCTTTTTTCGCTTGAAGCGTTGCCTCTTCTTTCTCTGACTTTATCTTCAATTTCCTCAACCTTAGACTTGATATCTGCAGACTTGCAGAGAACCTCTTATGGTAGTGGTCATCTGCATCCATGGCTTCTTTTTTCGCTTGGGTCATTCTCTGATCTTCCGTCTTGTTGGGAATATTACCACGGGCTTGGGGTCGTCCTCTCCTGAAGGTCCTACTCCCTTCGGCAGCTGGTTCCATCTTAATCTGGTAGACAAATCCTTCCTTAAAGATCCCTACTTCACTGATGCTATAGGGTTTGGGAGATGGAGGGTTTTGGAACATGGTAGGATGCCAAAAGGTCTCAAAGGGCCTAGAAGGGTCCTCACCCAAAGCCCACTGCAGAACCTGATGCTTAACATGTATCCAACTGAAAAATTCAACCCAAGGAGAAATAAACCTTGCTGCTAATATGCCCATGAGAACCCAAATTCGTGCTCAAATAACCAAGAGATCAATCCCCCCATCTGGGATGGATGCAGTTCTAGCCCAACCTCCAATACACCATGAAGGCATAAGAAACAGAGACGAAGTTCAAAACTACTAACCTTTCCTGCAATCTCAGAGCCTTGCTGCAATTTCCCTTTGCAGTTAGAGTTCGACCCATTGCCATTTGAAGGGAAGCACCATGCAAATTCATCATTGTAACAAAGAGCAATTGAATTCTTGTTTTAGGTGGGTGACCAGACATCTGGTTGAGAGAAACCTACTACAATAAATTACAAGCCTTCTCTAATCTATATTCATATTGGCATTGTTTGTCATGAATCCATGATTCAAGCCCACCGCTACTTGTCATCTGAATTGACAGGTGTATTGAATACTATTAAACCCACTATTTGCTCCCCTAACACCCTATACCAGGGTGCCATATCTGTATTTTGAATATTCACATAGTCATCCTTTAGATTGTCATGTTTGCCCAACTGACCTCTAAATCCTGAGGCTTAGAGGTAACCCCTTCAATGGCTAATTTCAATTTCTCTGTAAGATGGTTATCTTTGTGCCTAACATGGAGAGGGATAATCACTGGAATTTGATTAATGTAATGAAGTATGGTCACCCATCTAGAGGTCAGCCTCTACTTGCTTGTCAAATTTTCTAGTCTGGTTCCATTCACTATGTGAGCATTCCCTAGGATGGGTGAGTCTCCTTCCACAATCAATTTCTTATATCTTTGAGCAATGACAATGTGATTGGTTGATAACATTTCAATATAAGCATCTTTCTAATTTTTGATGTCGATTGTATATGTATTGGTTCCTTCCTCCATGGTTTAGATTTTTACATCTAACGATTTCTCTAATTGAACTGGATCGGTTTCTTTATTGATCAATGCTTCCCTGCTGGTAAGTTTCTCTAGATTTTCTTGTTTATGACTTCTTCTCATTCTTTAACTTCTTAATATGTGTTGAATTTATTTTTGAGATATTGATTCTTCTGCTTCTCATCTTTTAGCCCTTTGAGTTTGTTTAACTGACCTTTGATTAAGATTACTTAGTTGAGAATGGGACTTAGATTGGTTGCCTTCAATTACTTTTTCCTCCAAAATATCTTGAGCAAGGGTTGAATCATCGATAAAATGTTCTGAGGGGATTAATCCTTAATCAAGCTCATCCAATTGATTAACCACACAATGATTTGGGAATCGTTTTTCCAAAGTTGCCTTAATGACTTCCCAGATTGATTTTATGGAATTTTCTCCCAAGGAATCTTCTAAGGATTGATTATTAATCCCATCAACAATCTCATCGTCTTGGTCTTCCCATTCTTCATCCTTAATTTTGAAGTCAATAGTCGACACATAGTTAGGATTATCTAAATATTGGACCAACTTTGAGAAATGTTTGAAGGTAGTCAATCCTTGCTCTTCTAAGGATGCCTTAGTGCTTTCTAAAATGGATTCTTCAACAATGGATGTCTCTTCCAAGGAATCTCTTGAAAATTGATTATGGGTTTCTTCTTCATCGATTTCTTCGCGTTCAAGATCTAGAAAGACTTCATGTAGTTCATCAATAATCAATGGATTTTTCAACAATGGATGTCTCTTCCAAGGAATCTCTTGAGAATTGATTATGGGTTTCTTCTTCATCGGCTTCTTCACGTTCAAGATCTAGAAAGACTTCATGTAGTTCATCAATAATCTCATTCTTTTCCAAGATGCCAGACTTCTCCCTATCAATATCAAGCAAATATAACAATGATTCTTGTTGAGCTCTAATCTCACCAAGGAGTGCTTTAGAAGGGTTGAGTTCATTTTGTTGCATCGAATTCTCCATCGTGCTTATCTTCATTTTACAAATATAAACCCAAAGGGATGCATCATCTAAAGCCCCTCCCATTGATCTTCTAGATCCATCCAATCTTTTTTAAAAGCCACGAGAAAGCCACAAAATGAGGATTTTCTCTTTGGAGAGAGACTATAATACCATTCCCTTGCATACTTCCCGAGTGAGAGGTAAAACAACTTTATGACTTCATCTTCATGAATTAGATTGTGTTATACAATGATGCCAAGGAAGTTGTTGACAAAAGATGAAGGTTCAAAATGACGATGCCCATAGAAGCTAGGAGCATGCTTTCCCATAAGTCATGATGGCATTCATGAGGAAATTCAGGAATATATGTAAAATCTAAAGGGCCAAGAATTCTTCCCATTCTTTGCAAGAGGGAACCATTCTTCATATCCCAACCAAAACAACATAATTATTTAGTGGTTCACTAGTGGAGTCGCCAGGTGAATATATGGACTACTTCGCCAAAACGATATGTTGTTAATTCAACCAAGGAATTCCTTGCTCCGTGACTGTAATGTCCCTTTTTGAAAATTTTATTAAAATGCGCAATTTTCCATTTTTTTCACAATTTTGGCTCTTGACTAGTTTTGATGTCCAGACCTCCAAATTGACCCAAATGCTTCCAAATTTTCTCTGAAGGTAAATGACTGATAATATAACTTAAATATAATGCTCATGTATTTTTTTGACCTCCCAATTACTTCTGCAAACTTGTTTAATGTTCTGTTCAAAGTAGGAGTCTTTACTAGCGAATTGGGGCTCCAATTCCTCCCGGGTAATTGCTGGAAATGGCTTCACAAATGATCCCAAAGTCACTTGAATTTATGAACAGAGATTGGTTATGTGTAAGGGACCTTTTAAAAGTCTCATATGCATCATGGTTCAGTTTATACAGGCTGTTATGACTCTTTCCAAAACAACTCCCAAGTCACAATTTCGANTGACAATAATTGACATTATTACTCAACAACATTTCATGCCATTCATAATATGTAGGCGAGTTATGTAAGCGTAGTTACTGCTTACATTCCTCACGTAAGTACACTAAAAGTAATAATTCTCATACATCAATCATAATCAAGGAACT
>LPNX010649625.1:8385-40516 GCA_001517045.1 Pseudotsuga menziesii
GCTAGAATTGCATAACCTTTAATAGTTTACCTCTCCCAGACATTTTCATGCACAAGAAAGCTTTGAAATATTAATTCTACAATTTCTATTTAAATTGTTTTCCCTTAACATACAATTCAATGTTCAGCCATGCAAAATAGGTATCAGCTGGGCACAGAAGTGAGAGACAGTTTGAATATCGTACACACTTCCGAATGCCTGAACTTCCACAAGAGCTATTTCTGGGTTTTCTCCAGCACTTTGTTGCACACACCAAGCCTCAGGGGACAGACAGTGCAGAGCACAAGTTGCGGAATGTGATTATAGAGATTCTGAACAGGCTGTCTCACACTGAAGTGCTCTGGCCCTTCATGCAGGAACTTTTGAGGTTGCCATGCATGTCATGTTGTGACCACGGACAACTGAAGAGAATGGGCTTATTTTCTTGCGGATAATCTTTGACCTTCTCCGTAACTTCAGGCCCACCCTCGAGCCGGAGCTTCAACCCTTTTTGGACTTTGTTAGCACGGTAAATACACAAGTTTTACATGACATTTTGAATTTTTTTTTTTCATAAAAAAACATTTGAATTGCATTCATATTGGAGTCACTTCTTTCTCCTCATACATGGTGATAAATGAAGGCTTCACTTATTCTTTTATATTTTTTAAATTATTTTAAAATATCTTTATAGATACATGATGGAAAATAAGTTTTTTTCTTTCTATATCCAGAAACAAATATAATAATATAAATAAATAAAAACCCTTACTTTTCTTAAATCTATAAATAAATATAATAATATAAATAAATAAAAACCCCTACTTTTCTATTTTTTAAATTGTCTTTAATATATCATTCCAGATAAATGATGGAAAATTTTGTTTTTCCTTCGTAAAATATGTGAAATTTTTTTTATAGTATTAACTAGTTGGAAGACACATTCTTTGATCAGGAGTTTTATAACACTTATCATGTTTAAACATTTTGATCAGGAGTTTTATAATGCTTATCATGTCTAAACATTTTTTTTAATTTTCAATGTACAAATAATTATATCTAAGAGTAATTAGATGTTATGCAAACGTAGTATAATAAAAATGTTTGTCATTTAATTTTAAATTTTATTCAAGAATAAAAACTAAAACCAACATAAATCTATGTGGAATACAAATTATCACAATATAGGAAAACAAAGTTTATAAAGATTCATTGTTTTACAGAAATTATTAAATCAAATGTAAGTAACGATTATGTATCTTGAGAGATATAGTTTTAGAAGTTTAAAACGGCTAATGAAAAGTCGTTGGTGGGAAAGGCGCCCCTCGAGAAGGTGAGTCCCTGTCCACCATGCATCAAGTTTTCTCTTTTACATTGAAGCTTATGACACAGATAGATGGTTGTCTGGTTTCTTAGTAGGAAAGCTTGAAGGTGAGGAAGATTGGATAGGAGGAATGTGGACGTACTTTTCTCAATATATAAATTAGTATGACAGGTTTTTTTGATATTATTGAAATAATATTTTATTGTGTTTTGCAAGAAAGAGTGAAACTTTAACGAAGTAAGGATAGTGACTATTAGCAAATCAGAAGAAGAAACCAAAAAAAAGTCCAGTTGTTGATTAGTCTAATGCACGCCCTTTGTCCCTTTGTCTACTGCTTCTTGAATGAATGAGAATTTAGATCTGCCCTTTGTCTAATGAGAATGACAAAGGGTGTGATTTAGACTCATTAATAGGTGGATTTTTTTTATGCTTTGTAGGACTTCTAAGGGATGTCATGGGAATCGAGAGTTCCTTCTTCTGAGTTGATAACACTCATAGCTCGCCTAACATTTGTCTTTTTCTCCTGCAAAACATAGATGAATATTCTTTCAATAATATTAGGAATCAAGATTGTTACACCTACTGTACTATTTTTTTCAAATAAATTTGCAATTTTTTGAACTTTTAAGGAACTCAAGGAAAAATGGTTTACATTTGATGAAGAAATCAAACCAGGGAGACCAACATCCACTTTGTTGGCTCAAATTTGTTGGTGTCAAGGAAGTAGAGCTGGAAAATCTCCTCCTCACCAGCAAGCTTTGCTACTAAGAGCTCACGCCACCAACAATCTATGTCGTAGGCTTCAACGTAAATTAATATTTCTAATGAATTAATTTTGAAACTTATCGAACAAGTGGTACTTGTACTATGGTTTATTTTCATCATAAAATATTGTGAAAATTGAACCCAAGTGATAGATCAATTGCACTCACAAAATTACTAATCAAACATGCAAATTTACACACAAAGGAGACTGAAATTGGAGCATAACACTAATCTATATTGAATAAGTGTACAATAGCCAACCTTGTGAAGTCATAGGCTGCTGCAATAAATAATTACGTGAGAGATTCGAATGCATAAGGATTCCATTCGAAATAGTGAAAAGCAGGCTTACTAAATCTCACCTAAATCTAGTCAAATCCCCCATAGGTGCATAAAGCAGTTTCCAAATCTGCCTAGGAGCTCATGAATTGGCAAAGTCAAGTAGGCAAGCTAATAGGTTATGGAAGGACAACTCATACATGCTTTTATTAGGAGAAAAGAATGGAGGATGATGAGGGAAAAAAACAAGTCAACTGCACCTAGGCTTACTTTCCCTTTTGCCATAAAACTCAATAAAGCAGAAAAAGTAGACATGCGCTAGGGAGGATCTGGAATAAAATAGATATGCTAAATATGGATTCCAAGAGGTTTCCCAAGCGCTCCATGACTCAGTTTTAGCAAGTTTGACTTCTAGAACATGTGGAAGACAACTTGCATAGAGTGGAATATTGGAAACTAGGCAAATAAGACAAAAATGGATTAATTAATATCTAAGGTAGCTAACTATGGGTTGATTATTCTAACATCCCCCCTTAAGCCTAACTTATGAGTAAATATCAGAAAACTATAGGGCCTAGAAACAAGGCTTAGTCACCCTTTACATACTGCATGTCCATTTAACCAAGGAAAGAGGCAAAAACCCAGTGGGAAAATCCTCCCTTAAACATGGACAGTAAAACAAAATTTGAAAATATTGTCATCAATCCTGCTTCACAGCATCATCAACAATCCCCAGCAGTGATTTGATATTGCTGAATTTCTTCTCACAAAAAACTTTGGTGAAGATGTCAGCTACTTGTTGTAAAGATGCACAGAAGAGTACGTGAATGGTGTCATCATGCACAAGCTGTCTGATGTAGTGCATATGGATCTCAATGTGTTTGGTTCTCTATCTCTGAACTGGATCATTGCAGATTCGAAAGGTGCTTTGATTATCACAATAGATAATAGTTGATAACTCTAATTCAAATCCACAGTCACCAAGTAACCCCTGCAACCATAAACATTGAGTTGCTGCATTTACAACTCCTCTGTACTCTGCTTCTATAGATTAGAGTGCAATGGCACTCTGTTTCTTGCTTGACCAACTGATTGGTCCTTCAGCAAGCATGAACACATATCCTGATGTTGAATTTCAATCTGTGTTGTCACCTGCCCAATCACTGTCAGTAAACCCAATCAAATCAAGATCAAATTTAGCTTTGTAGAAGATCCCATGAGTTCTTGTTCCCTGAACAAAGTTAAGGATCCTTTTGGCTGCTCTCCAATGGATCTCATGAGGCTGATCCAAGTATCTTGAAGCCACATTTACTGCATAAGAAATATCGGGGCGAGTGTGTGTAAGGTACAACAAACACCCAATCAGTTTTCTATACAATGTACTATCTACCATAGGAGAAGAACCTGCTTCTTCAAGCTTAACTCCTGAAAGGAAGGGAGTCTTGCTTGGCTTGCAATATTTCATGTTGAACTTGTTCAGAAAATCCAAAGCATACTCTGACTGATGTGCTTTTATTCCATGTTGGGATTGAGCAATTTCGAGACCCAAAAATTGGCTCAACAACCCAAATAAATCATAGAAAATGCATGGTTCATTGCATCCTTCAAGGAGGCAATTTCTTTCTTTGAGTTTCCTGTAATCAGAAGGTCATCCATATACAAGACAATAATCATCAAAGAACCATGAATCAACTTTAAATAAACATTTGGATCAGACTTGCATCGAAAAAAACTCAATGACAACAGAAAGCCATCAATCTTGGCATACCAAGCCCTGGGGGCTTGCTTAAGCCCATACAATGATTTCTTTAGCCTGCACACAAAAGATGGATTAGTAACAAACCCTTGAGGCTGTTGCATGTAAATCTCTTCAGTAATATCTCCATTCAAGAAAGCACACTTCACATCCATGTGATGTACCTCCCACTGCTTCGAAGCTCCAATAGCTAAGGCTAGCTTGATGGAGTCCATCTTTGCCACTGGTGCAAAGGTCTCATTGTAGTCAATACCATGTACCTATGAGTATCCCTTGGCTACCAATCTTTCCTTATATTTCAAAGGTGAACCATCAGCAACAAACTTAGTTTTGAAAACCCACTTACATTGAACTAGCTTCCTCCCTGGGGGAAGATCAACCAGCTCCCAAGTGTTGTTCTTCTGGAGTGAGCTGAATTCTTCTTTCATGGCTGCTTGCCATCTTAGATCATGTGCTGCATATTCATATGTATGTGGGTCTGATTCAACCATCAGATAGCATTTCTCTGCAAACAAAGGGTCTTTCATGCTCAGGGCACTCTCAAACTGAGATCTAGTCCTCCTAGGATCACTAGGATTTCCAGCTAGTTCCCCAGCTGCATGAATGGTCTTTGCTTCCCATTTTGGTCTTGTAGGAATGTTAGAATCTACAATTAAATCATCATTATCAGACATATCAGAATCAACAAACTCATTTCTCTCTTCACTTACATTCAATGGTTCTGGTGGTGAAGAAGACTCTCCAACTTCAACTGCTGCTAAAGGCTATTCTTGGAACTGAACACTCCTTTCAATGAAGGATTTATTTGTTCTCAAATTTATCAGCTTGTACCCTTTTGAATCTTCAGAGTACCCAACAAATAGACACTCTTGGTTTTGGGGCTGCAAATCCTTCCTCTTTTCTGTTGGAATTCTAGCCCAAGCCCTTGAGCCAAAAATCCTGAAATGGGTCACATCTGGCTTGTGCCCACTCCATGCTTCGAAAGGAGTCATAGCATCAAGTTGTTTATGAGGCACCCTATTCTGGATATAAGATGCACAGTTTATAGCCTCGGCCCAAAACTTTGGTGGCAAAGTCTTAGCCTCCAACATACAGGTTGTCATCTCTTTCAGTGATCTATTCTTTCTCTCAGCAATACCATTTTACTGTGGTGTGTAAGGGATTGAATGCTGCATCTGAATACCTACATCTTCACAATATTGAATGAACTCAAACTTGACATACTCACCACCATTGTCAAATATGAGGATCTTGAGTTTCCTCCTAGACTGGTTTTCAACCAAAGCCTTACAGAGTTTGAAGAGGCCAAAAACTTCAGAATTATGCTTCAAGAAGTAAACCCAATAGTACCTAGAAAAGTCATCTATGAAAGTTAATGCATATTTGGCCTGACTCATTGACATATGAGGGAATGGACCAGCAAAATCAAGTTATGTATCAACTCAAGAGGTGCAGAGGTTCTCTTATGACTAGCTTTCTCAAATTTATGCTCTAAGTGTTTTCCTAGGAAACAACCTTGACAGACTCCCTTGGAAAACTTAATCTTTGGTAACCCTATGACCATTTTTTTTTCACTTAGATCAGAAAGATACTTATAGTTAAGATGGCCAAATATTTCATGCCAAATATTGCTTGCCTCATTAGCATGAATCAAAAGAGCAGAGGGGTTTGAGTAGGGTAGAAAATGTGAAAACTAGTATACCTTCGAAGTGTGATATACAACTCCTATTGCAATGACTTTACCACTGAAGATCTCCATGATCTCAACATCATCAGGGGAGAATATGACCTTCTTTAGAGACCCTATGTGGGTCATCTGATACACTGACAAGAGGTTAGAGGCAAGACCTAGAACATACAATACATTGCTGAACTTACCATGGTCAAGATCAATCCTTCCTTTGCCCAAACTGTCAGTGAGAGAGTCATCTCCCAGCACTATTGGTGGACCTTTCAACATGTCAAGAGAGGAGAATGCCTCCTTGGTCGAAACCATATGTCTTGAAGCTCCAGAGTCTATGATGAAGTTAGGTGAGCTTGATGTGCCAACAACCAATGCATGAACTCTCTCTTTGTCTTCTGAATTTGATCCTCCTTCCCTCTTCTTTGATCTATCAATAAGGGAGATGTTATTCTTCTCCAGGATTTGGATCAGCATGTCAATTTGCTTCTGCATGCAGGAGCTTTCAGGATGAAAGCCCTTACTGCAGTATGCGCACTTGCTCATTTCTCCTTTGTTCTTCTTCTTCTGGAAGTTCTTTTTGGAGCATTGGGGCTCCTCCTAAGACTTGTTCTTGTCTCTCTTCTGCTCAGGTGGCTTCTTAGATTTCTTCTTGCCTTTTGAATCCACCCTCAAATCTCCAGCAACCAAAGCTTGGTCTTTGGAAGGTTTGATGGTGCCCATCATCACCAATTTATCTTGTTGTTATGTGACGGATTCCATGAACTCTACAAGCTTAGGCATCTTCCAGGCTCGAGTTGTCAACTTGGTGGCATGGAAGGTTGAAACAAACACTGAATAGTCAGGGCCAAGATTCGAGAGTATGGCCAAAACTAGTTTCTCCTCCTTCTTTTCAATTCCAGATTGTTTTAGCTGCAAAACAAGGGCTTTAAACTTGGAAAAATAGAGTTGCAGGGATTCGAAGCTACCCGGACTCAAGGAGATCAATTCATTCTCGATTTGATGTCCTCTCATCTCATCTGTCTTACCAAAAATCTCTACAAGCTTCTCCCATACTTCATTTGGTGATGTCAATCCATCATGATGGAAGAGGAGGTCTCTGGATATGCTCAAACACAAGAGACCATAAGCCTCATCCCTCCTGTTGTGCCATTTAATTTTCTCTGCAACTACATTGGGCTCTGCTTCAGTTGCCATAGTCACCCTGTAGAGACCTTTCGCTCTCAACAGTATCTCCATCTCTAATTTCCATTCAAAGAAATTAAATGGAGTCAAGATGATCTTCTGAGATTGATCCATAGCTCAGAAATTGTCCCTTCAGTCAGCAGAATAGCTCCCAGTCAAGATGTCAAACCTGCAACAGCAATATGGAAGGAGATAAATCAATCTACAAAGGCTCTGATACCATGTGGAAATTGAACCCAGGTGATAGATCAATTGCACTCACAAAATTCCTAATCAAACATGCAAATTTACACACGAAGGAGACTGAAATTGGAGCATAACACTAATCTGTATTGAATAAGTGTACAATAGCCAACCTTGTGAATTCATTGGCTGCTGTAATAAATAATTACATGAGAGATTTGAATGCATAAGGATTCCATTCAAAATAGTCAAAAGCAGGGTTACTAAATCTAGTCAAATCCCCCATAGGTGCATAAAGCAGTTTCCAAATCTGCCTAGGAGCTCATGAATTGGCAAAGTCAAGTAGGCAAGCTAATAGGTGATGGAAGGACAACTCATACATGCTTTTATTAGGAGAAAATAATGGGGGATGATGAGGGAAAAAAACAAGTCAACTGCACCTAGTCTTACTTTCCCTTTTGCCATAAAACTCAGTAAAGCAGGCAATAAAGCAGAAAAAATAGACATGTGCTAGGGAGGATGTGGAATAAAATAGATATGCTAAATATGGATTCTAGGAGGTTTCCCGAGCACTCCATGACTCCATTTTAGCAAGTTTGATTTCTAGGACATGTGCAAGACAACTTGCATAGAGTGGAATATTGGAAATTAGGCAAATAAGACAAAAATGGATTAATTAATGTATAAGGTAGCTAACTATGGGTTGATTATTCTAACAAATATAATATAAAAAAATTCTAAATAAACATTTTAATAAAACAGTATACCGGTTAATAAGCATAAAAAAAATTAAATAAACATTTTAATTAATAAGCATAAAAAAAATTCTAAATAAACATTTTAATAAAACAGTATATGGGTTAATAAGCATAAAAAAAATGAAATAAACATTTTAGTTAATAAGCATAAAAAAATATTCTATATAAACATTTTAATAAAACAGTATAATGAGTGTCCATGGATAAACTTAAAACCCTTATCTTGAAAGTTTTCTCTAAATAAGACAAAAATATATATTACATTAAAATTATATAATAAAAAATATATTTCATCCGTTGAAACCATAGGTATCATAAAATAAAAAATAATGTTTTTAATGAGAAAGAAGTTAACAATGACAAAATACCATAAAGAATGACATCAAATTGCCTTTGAGAATATTATTTGTAAGAAATATATTTTAGTTACAATTTGTTTTTCTTTTCAATATTTATTTTTTGTTTTAAACTACATAGTAAAAACACATTTTCATTTGTGTTTCATAGTAGTCAACACAATTGAATTCCATAAGGTATTTACCCTATCCAATTTATTTGGATTCCTTTTTTTGTTACTTGCAAGTAATTGTTTTTTAGGTAACTAGTTTTGATTTTAGGTAATTTATATTTGAAGGAATATCAAATAATGTTTATGGATAATTTTATAAGGAATAAAAAAAATATTACTAAAATTGAGGAACTCAATGTAATAAAAAAATTGTCCATTAGATAATGAACCAATCTTCTATGATTTTCAATGACTAATAATAGATTATAAAGAAAGATGATTTGAATGAGCCAAAAGCTCACTCTTAACACATATTTATTAAGGTTTGGCATATTATAATATTTATGATCTCATGCTAATTACATTGTTAGCTAGCAACAAATATGTGTTTACAATTAATGTTAAATGAAAATGTTTTGTTTCCATAGTACCGTATGTTTTAGCTCAGCCTCTCAACAACTAAACAACTTTGACAATAACACAAGGAAAATTATATATGATATTGGAAACTATGGTAAGTAATTATACATGATATTGAAAACTATCATGATACATGGTATAAGTAAAAATCTAAAATTAAAATGTCATGTTATTTTATTTACTCTATAATTTTGACACATGATTTTCTTTCACATGTAAGTGGTTGTCATCTAAAGAGTTCATAATGAAAATATTAGGTATTGAAATATATAAGAAATGAAATGAAAAATATATATCTTTAATATTTTTTTAGGACATGAACATTGCCTCATAGACCTAGTCAAAAGGATTGAAATGTATGCATCAATATCTCTACTCTTTTACCAAAATAACAATTAAACCATTCATATTCAATTGCATCTATTGTCAAAAGATGCATGCAAATAGCTCCTCCCCATAACGAGAGAACATTAGTAAGTTAACTTTTCATGTTGCAATATCATACTATTAACTTACAATAATATACTATAAGATATTATTTAGTTAACTCACATTATAACTTAATAATTAGTATATTAATTATATGTTAACTTAATAAATGAAAATAATTCCCTATATCATTAAGCGAAAGTCCAAAGAATAAAAAGAATTTCTTGGATTAGGAAGGATTTAGGGTTTTTCTTTTTATTTTCCTCCCAATTATTTAAATTCTTAATTATCATTATCTTGTTTATCTTTTCCTTTTTTAAATTTAATTACTCTCATAAGTCTTAAATCACTAGTAAGCTTGGTCCCCTTTTTAAACTACTTGTCCCATATCAAGTTGATAGAAGTATTAAGCAAATAAAATTTCACTTTACTTATATAAAGTATTATAGTTCATGATTCCTTGCATCACTCATAGGTTCAAATCTTGTGATTGAATCAAAAAATAGTTTTATATGCACAATATGCTTAGGGGAAAACTTTTAGGCTGCCACAAACATGTCTTGGAACTCTTTTGACATCCTTTCTGGATAAACTTTGTGACTGGTTATAAATACAAGGGCCACTTCCAATAATGAGGATTCTCTTCCTTAGTTTGTTCATTATATGGATACACATTATGCGAGTAGGATAAAAGGCAACTAAAACGCATGTAATCCGATTATTATTATTTGTCTCAAGGTTTTATCCAATCTTGTATTCATTGTCATCTAAACTATGATGATTTTTAAATTGTAATATAGACTATATACTCTATGCCAGATAATAGTTGAAGCAGTGAACCCAATTGGTAGGCTGTTAAATTCCAACCCTCCTATACTTAAAAATGTTAAATCTTATAAGAGAAGCAGAATATGATAGAAAACACAATGGGCATATTGATTCACAAACAACATAAACAATGGTTATATGAACTTGATTACATGTTAAAACCCAAGTTGAGTGTTCTTGAGCGAAAGAGTAGCCCAAAACTCTTCTTACAAAACCAAAACTCACAATAGGAAGATTGGGAGAACTAGATCTCACTTTATGCCCCCGTACCTCCTATAGTTAGTGACACATTTGTTAGGCTTCCATCTGACAAGTGGCATGCACATATTCTTGAGAGAGCTACATATGATATCCTCATCTGATTTCAACTTGTCACTTCTATTGAACCTTTTGCAACTAATACAAGATGATATTAATTTGGATTAAATGATAGTGTTGAGATTGACGTTAAAAACAACACAATTACTCGCTAATGACAAAATTACTCAAACTAACTCCGAGCAGGTTCTTCAAATGGGGTGTATAAGCAACGGTCGTGCATGTATCATGGGCAGTGTAAAGCAGTTTGCATGAGTTTTTGATACCACATTGATTATTTTTTTATGAACGACAACTTAGTATGATGTGCTTTTGCCATAAGTGGCACTTACATCTTCACACCAACTTAGGTTTGGTTTTGTGCAATATACAAAAAGTGTAGAATTAAAGAGGTGAAAAATCTTAATTGAAGTATATATATATAGCATCAATTGTCAAAAAGTACATGCAAATAACTCCTCCCCATAAAGAGAACATTAGTAAGTTAACTTTTCATTATTGCAATATCATCTAACTTCTTCTCCTTCTATGAGCTATGAGATGTAATGATTTATCGATAGTTGAGTAGTAAATTCAATAAGAATTGAACAACAAATCCTCATCAATTTAGTCATAAATAATTGATCATTTTTATTTAAATTAAATATTATTGTAATATTATTTTTAAATCTAAAAATTTATAATATTATCTTTAATATGAATAAAAAATAATTAGTTTAACTCATAAAAAGTAAGCATTCATTCGGTTCAAACAAGTATATTACATGACAATTTATATCTTATATGACATTTTTTTTTACTATTTATAGTACATTAATTTTTTTTCTTAAGATAGTTAATGATGATACATATTAAATTGGATGATATTTAAACAAGAGAATTATGAATTTATAAAACATGCATTGAAGAACTTGTCAAGATAACAATTCCCAATTTAACAATAGCAACTCATAATATCTTCATGTAACTGCAAATTTTCTCCCCTCCAAAAACACTTGCTATTGTCGGGGACATTGCCACCTCATGGCTCTTGTCTACGTAATAGTTGGCTATAGCTCCATTGAAAATTCAATAAATATGAGTGATACCGGAAATGAACCTATTCTATGTAAACTCTTAAACAAGTCTAAGTGGAAAGTAATGATATAATTTCATAATCATTACATGATTAATTGGGTATCAATATGAATAATACCTGGTTGTTTCACCTTTTTTAGAGGCACAAATGAACAATTTCAATGTTATACACACCAAATATCACTCTGATAACGATGAAAACTATGAAATTTGGAGAGGATGATGTAAAGAAGTATTGTATTTTGAATCAACATTGCTTGAAATTTTTCCCAAGTAATACACATTACTTTATTCTACTGAAATCATATCACAAATAATGCAATATATAAAGGCGTGTGTCTCTTTAGAGCAAGTAGAAGTGAAACTTTGAGTTTAAGATATATTAATGGGACTTGGTTTTTAAGATAATTTATAATCATCATCAAAGAGAATGGAAATACTAATGAGGATCTAGTTTGATCATGATCTCTAGTAGGTGGAAGACATTTGGTATCTCCACAAATAGATTTGAAAGATTGTTAATAATACTTAGGAGATCCAAGAGAACATAGGGTTTAGGTGTTTGAATATCTAATGGGTACAATGTGTGATTACCATATTGTCCCATTTTTTAAAATTTTGTCGTGTTGTTGGATATTATCACTTTAGATGGTTTCCATTTTATACCTTTAAGTTCAATTACCTTTCTTTGAAAATTATGGAAGGAATGTGTGCCCTCACATAAGGAAGGAAAGATAACCTACGACAAGGTCTAGGTTCATGGACATCATGGGTCATACCCAAACATTGAAACACAAGTGTAGGACCATAAGATAAAATCTAACTCTAGTATCATGTGATGAAGAAACACCAAATAAATGTTGAAAGGAGAAAGGTAATAACTGATACCTACACTCAACTAAGTGCGGAATATATCATATGGCATCCCATTACAGTATACTAAGGGTAAGAAGTAAGCCCCAAATGTATGCTACAAGATGCATGCTAGTTATGGAAAATAATATATATTGAAAATGAAATGCAAATAAAAGAGAGAAGGGATAAAAGCATGATACCTGGACTTCTTTATGCTTAGACAATGACCTAATGAGTCATAAAATAATTGTTAATGACATAGACTTTATCCACAACATTAAGATTGTTGGAAGAGGGATTAACAGGAGCCTAATTCTTAGAAGGATTGGGAGGTGGAGGCCCCTCTTCTTATTACTCAATTGAGTGATCAAATTTGGGCTTAGGCTCAATATTACTTTTACTCTTAGAAAACATTTTGTTCAAAGGGAGATCATAGTTAGGCATGTGAACCTTGTCAATATTAAGTTTGGTCTTAACTTATGCAATGGTATTAAATCAATTGAATATTATTCTTTGTTTAATTGCTTTCGTTTGATGGATTTGCAATCATCTATATGGTATGTATGTCACATGTATGGGCAAGATTTGGTTTTCTTTAATTTCACACTATTAAGAGCCAATAAAAATACTCTAAATTTAAAAAATGTGCATCCTGAGTATTTTGGAGGGAGAAAAACAAAAATAAATTTTCATGAATTTTTAGTTTATGTCACTATAGGTTTAATAAAATTATCATGTGTTGGTACTCACTTGATGTAGAATTTTACATGGTTTTTTTTTATTTTTTATTTTTTTTTATTTTTTTTTATTTTTCTGAAAGAATGTACTAATTCAAATTTTATCTAATGAAATACAATCTTAAGAGGACATTATTTTCTCAAAATCCCGCTATTACTTATTTCCTTGAAAACCACATTCCAAAATAACATTTAGTGATCTAAGGTGATATGGGATGTGGTCACATCCCACTTCTTTCCTTGAATATTTGGGTTCCCGACAATTGACACTTTTCCTTCTCATCATGCCCCACACACCACATTAAATTTTCTTGTGAATGTGGTGAGGGGAAAGTTCAAATATCCCTTTCCCTTTTTTCTTCACTCATCCCCTCACCCCACATCTCACCAAGTATGGATGTGCATTGTGGGTTGTCGAGTAAACCCATTCCCATCCTTTCTCTCTATGAACCCACAACTCAGCCCTTTCCCCTTCTTATAAAAAATAACCAAGGCCCACTAATGGCCTAGTTGGAAGACCAAGGATAAGGGAAATCTAGGGTTAAAAAAATCTGTCTAATCAATGAACAACACATGGCATGGGCCCCATAATGGGAAATGATAAAATAATGGGTATAGCAACCCCTCATTCCCACTCAATCACTCCCTAATAGGGACACATGAAAACGTCCCATGCATTTGGTATTTTGGTGTGAATTTCATCAATAATTTGCATACTTTCAAACTCCACGGATAGGATAGGTCATGGAATGATTATTTGGGTCGCCTTGATATTGTGAATGAGTACATATACAACTAGAATAATATTTGGCATGAAAAATCAAAATGAATAGTTAGGGTTTCTTCCTATAACTACCCTAATTTCCTTATGACTTTGATTCAATGTTTTGAATCAGTGTATATGAAGGAAGGAGGGATGGATCCTCATATCCCATTGTTTTTTGAGTGAACTAATGTTTATTTATTCTCTTTTGTTATGTCTCAAAATGATTAATTTGCTTCCTTCTTCAACTTTTTTTTCATGATGGTCAATGCTACAATATAAACCCACTCTCTTCTTCCTTGATGTGTGTCTTCAAAATTACATTAGTCCTTAAAGGGATAAACCTAAACATAACCTACTATAGGTGAATATGCCACATGCTAGGAACTAGGGGATATATTCCACATGATAGGAACTAGATCTAGCCACCACAATATGCAAAGTGTCAAATCTTAGTATAGAATGTTGTACCACTCTTCCACAAGACTCTTCCAACTTCATGTTAATAGTGGGGTTTAAGGTAGGGTTGATGGGGGATAGATAGAAGAGAGAGCCTCTTCATCTCACTTAGTCCTTAGTTCCCGTGTATAATCAAATTTGGCAATAAAACATTACAGTATAATACATGCCACTTACCAAACTTATAAGTTGAGGAATCATATTGATTAGCCAACAAAATTCTAAATATTCAAGATTTGATAATTTGTGGATACAATAAGACTAGTGGAAGGATGGTGATGATGATGATGATGATGATGACAATTATGACCATCTCTATGATGATAAATGATTTCCATGATGATCATAGAGATAATGATGATGTAGTCTTCAACATCATCATCATCATTGTCACCGTCACTAACATCATTATCATCACTAATGTCATAATCATTGACATCGTCATTAAATGTTTAATTTACAATTTATTTTATTTTGTGTGTGTATACACACACAAACACAAAAATATGTTTGTGTGTGTGATATTAAATATAATATATATTTGAAAATAAATTTAAAAAAAAAAAAACTTGCCTCACGACCATTCTCTCATGTGTTTAATTCCATTAGCTCATCATACTCCCTTTCTTTAAGTTCCACACTTCCAAGTGAAATCACACACCATAATCTCATGCGTTGAGTTCCATTAGCTCACCATACTCACACACCTTTTCCTCCATTCCTCCTGCTCATCAAAAATCTTGCACACCGGTAGTGAGACTCATGTGAAGTAGACCAGAGAGAAAGGAGAAAGAGACCAGGGAGAAAGAAGGAATATGACTCCAAAAAATGTGAGTGATCCATATTTTGTCCGCTTGAGCTTGATGGTTATGTCGTTTTATGGATTATTCAGTCAGTGTGATAATGAATCTTCTCGCAATATGTCTTTTCCAATTATCTAACTTGGTTTTTCTTTATAATTCTACAACCACTTCAATCCCATAATCCTACTTGAAAATATCAATCAATATAGAAGATATTGTGGTCATAGTTGAGGTGTGTACGGAGTGTTGTCGTGATACCCTAATCATGGTTTTATAAACACAAATAGGGACTTAGAGACACAAAACAAAGTATGAATTAGTCATGATACCACAACACCTATTCTCTTTTAATGGTTGCAAAATAGAGTATGAATTAGAAATAAAATCATTTCATAGCACAACATCACAATTTATGAGTAGAGTTCACAATCCCATGTTTGGAATAACTAGCAATGAATCCAATTCATGAAATAATTTTTTCATTGAGGCATTCTTTCAAACAATTTGCATGCAATCTTAACATTCCCATATTTTCCATACATGTCTACAAGGCTTGGCATACATTTATACAAGAATAGTGCCCACATATCTTATAGTGAATATGAGTTCAAAAATAAGAAACTTATTTTAACTTTCCAGTAAATATGTGTACTAGTAAAAATCCAAGGGGCAATAAATAAATATGTAGAAAACATAATTTTTTTACCACACAAATAAATTACTAACTACTTAGAAAGCAATACCAACCATTGTAGATTTGTATGGATTCCCTCCTTAGGATACAACTCTCTTTTTAAAATGGAAATGAAATAGATAGATTTCAACTATAGAGTGATGGTTTTCCCTGCTAAGGATTTCATAAATATTTGAAATCCATCTATCAAGCCAAAACCTTGTTTTGGTTTTTTTTCAAACATGTCTCAAATATGAATTCAGTCAAACAAATGGTTGATGTGCTTCCAAGGTCGTAGGCTCCATATTTAATCTTGTTAAGGTATACTAAAACAAGTGTGGTGATCATGCAAAAACCCTTGAGACAAGTTAAGGACATCTTACATATCAGACTTGGCCTCCTATACTTCTTTCTTACTAGGTAACAATCCAAATTTCTCACTTCCCATATATTCCAGTCATTTATATGAACATTTAATAACTATGCTTGGATTAATGAGCATAATTTTAACTTGTTTTTTTTCTTTTCCAATCCCTATAACTAATATATCCTCAATTTCGTAACTATGTGTTAAGTCTTTGTTTGGATCCTTGAATTTTCATTATGAGAGTTGCAAACTAATTTCTTCTCTTTATGAAAAGGCAACAAGTTTCTTTTGTCACCATAAAGAGCAATGAATGTTGTTTGTCTTTCAAGGTCTTTAAGTTTACAAATGACCTTTTGATTTTAAAATTATTGTTGCAACCACATTTCTCTAAGATGGTCTTTACTAGAATATGTACTAGAACAATGGTTTTATATGCATATTCAAATGAGTTTTATAAGTTTCACAGTTGTAGTAGGATAACATATAAATAAGAAATAAATTATTTTAACTATCTACTAATCATTCTCCATGAAGTATTCTAGGTTTTGGGTAGGATATTTAAGGTAGAGATTTTGGTATCTCAATCCGTAGGTGGGATGGAACTTCAAAATTATCTTTGACTAATAATACTTGAAAGTTTCTATTAGACACTCTCCTCGTGATATTAGGTTGGTGTTTGAATTGAAACAAAATAATTTATGGATAACTAGCTCATGTCCCTAACTAGTGGGCATACCTATGGACCGAACACAACCAAGCCAATAATAAGCCTATCTTTTCATAAATTGTCATTAGCATCAAAGAATAATTCAAACCAGGAGCTCATTTCTTCAAGATCCCCATTGCTTTTGGGAGGCATTGTGTCTTATCCTCCAACGAATGAATATGAGCTCAAAAAAGTAATTGATTCTCCTAAGGATGGACTTCCTATATATTTTGCTAATAAACAAAGCTATGTCCCTTGTCTCCAACTTATTTAGCACATACGAGTCTTATAAAAAACTCAATGTCTTATCCTAGAAGTTCACCAACTAGTTAATTGATAACAACACCCAAACATATTGCAAGTGGCTTTGCATCTCAACTACTATTGTTCTTTCTCTTTTCCCATTAATATAACTTCAAAAATTGTATTTACCTAAGAAAAAGAGTATCATAAACTAATTTTAAACATGGTTTGTATTCTAGAAGAACAAATGTATCTCAATTAGAGCTATGTGCAATAGCAATGCTAACATTATAATTATGAGAAAATCTATCTCTAATGTACAATATCTACTACCACTCCATGTTATATCCCAAATCGACACTTCTCTATCCATGGCGACAATTTCATCATGACACTTCAAATGTCAACTATCGCCCACATAAAAAGACACTATGGATAGAAGAGCCTTGATTTGGTATATGATGCTATGGACTTAGTCATTTAGTGATTCCCTAGAACTTATAATATTTGTAACTAAGTTTTGAGACAAAAACACTTTTAATGATTTTTCAACCTGCTATTTAATCCCTACTTTCCTTTACATTGCTAGTGTTTTTCACCAAGTTCTTGAAAACACTTGCTTCCTTTGGTATGTAGGGGATTAAATCGCTTTCTCCCTTCACATTTCCAACTTTTTTTCCAGAAAAGATCCAAAAAAATAAATAATTTTTTGAATTATGGGTAGTTTGGATGGTTTTGGTAACTACACCCTCAGTTACAACTGCCTTCTACCCAATCATGGCTATCTTCATTGACTATAAAATAAGGGAGAAAAATCATGAATGGGAAATTTTCGCCTAAATATTTTTATGCTAGAGGAATTTCTATTCTCTATCCCTTTGTTATACATTCCTTTTGTTCTAAAATTGCTTCCCTAGTTAGTTTCAAACCCTTATACATTGGATCTTTGGTTGGGATTATTGGAGAATACAAGCCTGAGATCCAAATTCTTGGTTTCACGAGGTACCAAAGTAGAAAAAAGGTAACATTGTACTTGTTTCTAACGTTTTAATGGAAATTTGACAAATTTCTCTTCCCAAATTCTCAATTAATTTCATGTTTGACAAAGAAAATAGCATTTTATATGGAAAATTGATTTATAAATTCATGTTTTTGTTTTCATCTTTCAATTTACCAAAAAACTTTATTATTGTCAAAAGTGTTTGAGGAAGGTTGTCTTTGTTAGTTTTGTAGGTCAAATATTGGGTGAGTTGGAATGGATTCAAAGAAGAGGAAGGAGTGGCTTGGATCGACCAAGATAAACAAGGTGCATAAAATACTCTCTCAATCTATTTTAATCAAAATCTGGTATAAATGTGGTCATGTGCATGACCATGAGTTTATCTCCCATAACCTAGTATGTTAGTGAACTCACCCCAGTCATATGATATAATTCCATACAATAGATTGGTGACTCCATTGGGGAGAAATAATTTGCTTCGGGGTTTCTAGGTTAGTTCCTCTAGTTTGCTTGGTTGTTTAAAGTATTTTTACAAGTTTGGATTGGTATCAAACTTTAGTAGACACCTTGATTTTCCACTTTTCTGAGTTGGACTTGCATTTAATAAGACTTTCAGTACCTACTTGTTTGTAATGTTCATAATAGTAGCATTTTTAGTTGAAAAATGCTCCTAATGTGTTGCACAGTAGACATTTAATCGATACTTTCCTTTGGTTTTCAAGAATTTTTGTCCAGTAGAGTGTATTTTTCATTTTATTCCTTGCTATGGAGTTTTAAGTGGAACTTTGAGATTCTTTGATTGTATTAGTTCCTATTAGTACCTATTAGGAATGTTGTGTCTGCTCTGTGATTGATTTTACTTGTGTTTTATGAATCTTTTTTAGGAAAAAATGTCTTTAGCTTTTGGGATTCTTTTTGCTTGTTTGTACTTTTGGTTATCCTTTGAAGGGAAAGCTCAAGGAATATCCTTGTTGTGTATGTCCTTGATTGCACTGGTTGGGTGCAAGAATCAAGCTTTACCAAACCCTGTAGCCTAGTAAGTCTTTGTGTTTGTTTTAGTTTAAGAGTTTTGTTGTATGATTTTCTCAAGCTTGCATTTTTGTGCCACTGAATAGTCTCTTGTTTGTGGATGATTTGACTAAGGATATCAGAAATTGTTTGTATTGTTTGTTTTGTGTGGTTGTTCAAGTTTAGTTTCTTGTTTCTTATTTGGAAAAAGAAAACAAGTTGGATAATTTCATGAAACTGAGTTTGAGTGTTGTAATATACAAGTATCTTTAGAAGTGTTCAATTTTAATTTCATATTGAAAACAAAAATTCCATTTAGGTTTTGTTTTGAATATCAAAATTTCATTCAAGTATATATTTTCATTTTGCATCAAAAAGGTAAAAAAAAAATATTGTGCATTTGATTTATGAAGTGTATGTGCATGTTAATATAGGTTTTCATTTCACATCTTAAGGTTGAATTGGAACTTCTTTACCAACTAAAAGTGTGCATTTGCAATCAAATTTAAACTTGTTTATGGTCATAAAATTGAATTTGCATTTGTACTTCAAAGAAGAGTGATCCACATACATTTTCATATTTGAGCTTGCATTTAGTGTGTGAATTTTAGTCTCTATTTGCATCAAGTAGGATAAAATTTCTATTGTGCACTAGAAAACTTTCATTTGTATTGAAATTGCATCTTGCATTTAGAATTTTCATGTACAACAAGAAACATTGAAAAAGTGAAAAGATCATTAAGTGGGTTTTGTGTGCTCCATAATTTCATTGTAAATAATAAAAGCAAATGAATTTTCACTTGATTATCTTTAGTTGCATGTGATAGTACTATGTATATTGTTTAAAAGAGTATTATCAAGTGTTTCTTTGCATTTGAAAAGTATTTTGGTGCGCATAGTTTTCATTTATGGAAAGTTGCGAAATTTCATTTTGACCAAGGAAGAAAGTAATTGGTATAGGCTACTAGGATTTTTATTTTTAGTAAGAAACTCACTTAATAGCCTAGGCTAGCATTTTGGAGATAAATGTTGATAGTTAACTCCTCCAAAATCACATAAGACTGGAAACTAGGAATTCACTAAAGATAGTCAAAATCTATTAGTAACACAAAGTGATTGCTAGGAAAGCACTAATCAAACCGACATCAAGCAGTAGGTAAATCTAGTTCAGGTGTCCATATTGTCTCTTGGTGCTTGTGTTAGTGGGGTTATGTGTGTATGGGGGTTTTTCAAGTGTGGAAATTCCTCTTGGTAACACCACTTCTCACTAACATCTTTAGGTCTAGGACTTATTTAAAAGGAATATGTTCCTTACCCATTCGCAGAGGCAATTTCCAATAATTGTCCTGCCTGACCACCTAGTGTGAAGTGGTAACCATATTTTCTTTTCCTAGGTACCTCCTAAGTCGCTGCAAGCATATTATCTTGTGGAACTTGAGACAAGTGTAGAATTTCCATCCAAAATCCTTGAGGAGGGTATTTTCTGAAGGCAAGTGCTTGCACCCTGGTGATTGGTTTTGTAGAGTAGGATAACTATCTCTTGATATTCGTCGATTGGAATTGGACCCTAATCATCCTAGGATTGCTTTCAGAATACCCCAATTCTATCTCTCCATTGAATGGTGATTGGTTTTCAAAATCCAATTGATTTTTATTGAATATTTGATTGCTTGTTGTAATATTTTTAGGAGCTTTCTAATGAGTGTTGTATTTTGTTTTATTTTTCTAGATTTGCTCCTTTGAGCCTTCTATGAGCTACCGTGGTTGATCAACCTTTTTGCATGTCTAGAAGAACTCAATGAAACCCTCCTAAACAGAGGGAAGTCTCTATGACTAGATTAAAAATGGATTACAATAATCCACCCCCTTAGGGGACAGAGGAAGAAAACCAGGAACCTAGTGTGGAACTAGTAACAATAGAAAACACCCATAGTCCCATTAAATCAGAATCCTCATCTAAAGGAGGAAATTTTAGTGACATTGATGAGTAGTTATATAACTCTCCCCTGGTTGTTTCTTCTCATCCATAGGATAACTTAGATATTACCTCTATTGAGGATATCATATGTCAAAACCCCAAATTTTCACAAAAAATTAAAATTTTGAGATAACATAAAATGTTCATAGATGCAGTTCGATAACTGCTAGCAGCTAATAGAAGAAATGAAATAGACGATAAAAGTATTCATTAACTTCAACACATATATATTAATGCTATTTAATTTTGATATGTGATGAGAGCAATCTGCATTCAAATATTTATCTCTACTAATGGTTTGAATGTCAAGTAGGTGAGGAGTCATTTTCTAGCTGGGGCTTACTTAGCGATTGCTAACGTATCTGGATTTCTGGATCTTTACAGGCTAAACAGGTAAATTTTTGATCCAGTAAAATTTTATTAAGACGTTAACCAAATATACTTCATTTAGCATAGAATATACTGCTAGAGTAAAAGTTGGCTTGCTTAAATTCAAGGGTTCTATGAGGTAAAGTACCTTCTCCTTATCTGTGTTATGACTATATCAGTATTTTAATAGCATGTCAATATGATCAGTGTCTTTACACTATTGATGGACTATTTTAACAATTACTATTACTTAGATTAAACTTCTTTCTATCATTACTCTATGCTAACTCCAGTCCTAAATAGAGTCCAAGATTTAGCATATCATTATTCTCACTGTAACTAAAGTTTATTGCTATTGTCATTATAAACTTACGATACTGTTTATAAGTAAGGAAACAGACCTAAGGCCTTTTGAGAAACACATTTACACAGCACTCCTAACTTTATCTTTTTATAAGCTCAGTGGAGGAAGTTATCAGATTATAATGCATTTCATTTACAGTTGACTAAAAGTATATTGTCGTCAAAATGTGACTTCTTTTCGTCCAACTTCTTCATGATCTAAAAATAATGTGATGATATTATGATATCATCATAATTGTTTTAAAATACTTGTTATACCACAAGTATACTTAGATGATTTCACTGATCTTTACAACTAAGACCCACTAGCCTTGATTGAAATCATTTTGTGCTTTATTTGCTTATAAAGACTAGTAATTACAACTTCTCTAAAGTTTATCCTAGTACTATAGACTTCTTAAAAAATAAGAATCTATTCTATAGTGAAGAAAATACTCTTATATATATCTAATGTTGAATTATGAGTTAAAATAATCACCATTAGATTTTTTTTATAAGGACTTGCTCTACAACATAGCTTTTCATTGTAATAATAGAATCAATCATTATTATGAAAAACTATTACTTGTATTTAAGGGTTTATACCCTACTAGGGATCTCTCCTTAGTTGTTATTAATTCATTTGACGATTTGCATAGTTTACAAAATCAAATTATTCGATTCCATGTAAGCTTGGGTTTGATATTAGCAAATGTTCATGATTATAATATCACCACGAGGTTAATCATACTCTAAAATCTAATACTCCATCATTATTGACTTATGATTATCAATGATATATTACGCTTTGACTTGGTATAAAATAATATCATTTTGATGATTATGGAGATTATTAACAATGATTTGGTCTTGCCAGCACAATGCGGACTATAGAACTCGATCCATTGTGAAATTGATAAACTATGGGGCATGTGGAACTTTCCCCACCATGCAAAGTATGATTTAAAAGTCTCCACTGCAACCCTAGATCTTCATTGTTTTGTCGAGGGTTTGGTC
The DNA here is from genome assembly GCA_001517045.1 of Pseudotsuga menziesii. Lineage (NCBI taxonomy): Eukaryota > Viridiplantae > Streptophyta > Pinopsida > Pinales > Pinaceae > Pseudotsuga > Pseudotsuga menziesii. Next base: position 31,196 of record LPNX010649625.1, read on the forward strand.
TTTGTTACGTTTGGTTTGTTGTGGCCATGAGGGAACGCATGTTTTCAACTCCAACTTCATTGCTTATGGACTAAAACATTTCCATTTAAGTGTGGTGGTTGGAGAGACATACAACTCCAATTCGTTTTTCTTTCTACTTACCCTGAACTGTCATGAGGTTAAAGTAGCACTGTCAGTGAATTCTTTTTGTTGTTAAATTCCTTCGTGGTTGTTGCTCAGGCTTGATCTTGCTCCTATCATTAGTGTGGCTTGTAAGTGATCCCCCCTGTCGTCTCTGTCACCTGCGAGTTCTAGGGTTTGGCTTCTCGTTAAGCTGGTTTGTTATGCTGGTTATTCCTTCGTGGCTCCAAATTCTTCACTTCCAGGTGAGGTAATTTTTCAAAATTTTAAAACCAAATGTTATTTACAGTTTCATTTCTTCACCTAAGTTTTTAATTATACTTTGGTTTCCATTTTGCAAGGATAGTTCGCCTTCACATTTGACAGTAACCACTTCCCAATTGGACCGACGTTTAGCTTACGGGTAAGCCATGGTTTCAATATGGCTCTCCTTGCTTGTGCAGACCTTAGGGGAAAGTTTGCAATTGGAAGAAATTATGGCATGGTTTTTCCCAGTCTTGGGTTGTTGTTCTTTAGTTTATTAGTTTTTTTTTTTTTTTTAAACCCTTTCTTTCACCAGGGTGACTCTGGCTCAATGTCGTGACTTGTAATGCTCTCTTCTTGTGTTAAAAGAAAGGATTATACCTTGTTGTAAGTTTTGGTATCAAGTTTGTTGGTTTCGTTATTTAAAACCCCATGTCACGATATGGGTGCCCGGCTCAGAGCTGGTTTTTTTGTACTCTCTTTAAGTTTTAATCCTTTTTGTCCTGTCAAGCAATACACGGTTTCTTTTAAAAGCAAAGGATTTTCCTTCGAGCTCGGACTCAGGTTATCTTAATGCTATAAATGTTACTCTGTGTACTTAGGGTTATTACCCTGTTCAACTATGAAATAATAATTTTACAGTTTATTATTTTCATTAAAATTATTGTTAATAAATTTAAGACTGTTATTCAGTCATGGTATAGGTTGTTTTACTTATTGGCTCATGATTTTTGAGCTAGGGTTTCCTGAATGAAAACCTTGTTTAAAATAATTCTTTCAATTTATTTAAGTAGGTTCTTTTACTTGTAAAACAAATATTGTTTAAGTTAATATATATATATTTGCTATAAAGACTGTAACGAGTCTACAATAGTTCAATGATAATGTTTCAAATAGTAGAATTATAGCTTAACTATTTTTCTTTTATTAAAACAAAGAAAATAATAAAGGGTTTCGACCCTGTAGTTACTCTTCCTGTATAAACCTGTTAATAATTTCATAATAGTTCTTACATAGATGTGTATTTCATTTATGAATTTGTGATTATCATATTCATATTGTTTAATTTACTGAGGTTGACTGGTTGAAAATACTCAAAATTCAGCTTTTGTAACTTAGTTTAGTTTACTCTTTATATTTTAAATACTTTAGTAATACACTACTTGCTTATTAGTAAATGTTAGAATCAGTGTAGTTAATATTATTAGTAAATAAGATATATGAATAGTAGTTATATCTTTAATGAACCGAATGCAAACAAAGTAGTTTAACTACATTTCTTTTATTGTATAAGCAACTGGTTATCAAATAAACATAAAGAAAATATATATACAACATAACACTGTTTATCCTCCTGCATATTTTAATTTGGAAATAAAAGTATAATATACTTGTGTAAAAACATGACATCTTAACTACTAGTGTATTCTCTTAACATAATAATTCTTCTACCTGTAATGGAATACTGCTATATCAATATCAGTACATTTACATAAACAAAGAACATAGATAACTAGGTTATAGGTCTTTTTGATAATAACCTATATACTACAATACATTACTTTGATATCATGAAATGCATATTACATCTATTCATTTCAGTTTCTTGTCATTTCCTTCATCTACTTTAAATACTTTGTCTGTGCTGGAGTATGGTCTGGTCCTTCCAGACGTGGAAAAACACAGATAAGAATTATTTTCTATCTATTTCAGATTCATTCTTTCAATAAAATAAAAGATAACTAACTCTAACAATTCACAACAAAACATCTAACATTCATTAATCAGTCAGATTCACATTTTACTATGTAACACAGTAACACAATAGAATGTAGAACCTGATTATGATGGACAACAACAGCGTTAGGAGGCCATTCCTCCCTACCAAACTCCTGGAGAGTGCTAAAACAACGCTTCCTCAGGACCCCCAAGCCTGTTCCTGGTCTTCTTGGCTTAGAACTGGTGGAGCATGCAAACAATAGACTAGTCCAATGACTCAAAAAACACTCTGCACTCAGCAGTAAGATCCTTCAGCTGAAAAGTTGCACTAGATCACTTAGCAATTAACCCCTTAAACTCATTCCACAAATTCCCTTGCCATTGAATTTCTCTAAAGTGCATTCACCTAAATGATCACTTCTCTAGAATGAGCAGCCTCAGCTCTCTTCAATGGGAATTTTTATAAAGATTGCCTAGGTCTTTTGGGTCAGTTGTCATTAATTGAGCCACCTACTCTGATCCCACTTTCTTGGGGGATCATGACCCCAAATGTAGGGAGGTTTCCACCTACAACAGTTGGAAGTGGTTTGAGGATGCTGCCACATGTCTGTTTGCTCTCCACCCAGACTCCTCCACCAATTTGACTAGTAAACACTCTTTTAACAGCTCTCCTAAGCTGTTGTCTCCACCTTTATTTATTTATAATTAAAATATTCAGAATTACATTAAATATCCTTGACTCTGTTGAGTCATCAATTACAACTTAGCATAAAATTTAACATATTGTCTTTGAATAAAATTAAATAAGAGAATATTGTTTTTTGCAAAATTGGGGCATGTGACATCATATATCCTTCAGGATTTTTAAACCCACTGGAGAATCCTAGTTCTAGACAAGGAATTAGGTTTGATATTCCTGGGCTGAGTGATATGTCATCCCTATGGGATCATATGGAGAACACTAGTGAAGTGTTTGGCACTATGGAGGTAACTCCCCCAGTCAATACTACGCCGATAGGAGGAATTAGTGTAAATGCACCATCTACTATAGGCTTTGGATGGACTCCATCATCTTCAATGATTCTTACCAGAGGACTTGCATATGGTCCACAAAGTACAAATCCATTTTATTTTTTTATGATTTTTCTTGGTTTCTAGTCCATTCCTACTTCACTCTTGTTTCCATTTTTACTACCGCTTTAAGCAGTGGTCCGTTAGTACCTCTCATTAATTCCACACCTTTTAGTGGAAAAATGTCCATGTCTAACCCATCCCTAGTCTCCAGAGTTGTTATTAGTTCCATCCTACCTTAGATTAGCTTTCCTTTCTAGTCATTGTGGGCATGGGTACTGGTACTCCCCTTGCATATAACATCCCACATAATGGTATATTTGGACTAGGGGGAATTGGTACTAGATTTCCCTGGGGTAAGAATGCTCCATTATATGGGAATATTCCTTCTTCTAGTATAGGAAGTACAAGTATGGTTAACATGGAGATAGTGAATACTTTAATAGGTATCTAGCCTCTTAGACGTATGGGAGGTACTGTGGGAGGATTTAATCAACCTAGTGCACAACCTCGGTTTGGTTAGAATTTTGGATGATATAAGACACTTTTCACCAATGCTATAACTTCATACATTCCAAGACAACCCAATGTCAACATAATGCTCATGGATCCTGTAACTCTATGGGTAAGAAAAAGTGTCCTTTCTTATCCGCTTTGAATTTGCCTAATTTTACTAAGTTAACCAATCATTCAGTCTTACATGATCCTAGTCGGAAACTTCTCCTTATTAAATTACCTTTATATATTCTAAAATTTGAAGGAAAACAATAATATATGGAAAAGCATATGATTTTTTTTCATCTCCGGCATCCCTCAAACTCTCTTACAGGTGATTCCATTAGATTATGGATTTTACAACATACTCTAATAGGGATGGCATCAAAATTGTATATTGGGATTCCATGTGCTTCTTTCTAAATGTTTAATGTTGTTGAAGTGACTTTCCTTAATCACTTTCAACTTCTAGTTCATTATGAAACTTTTATTGAATTTTTGACTTCATTTCGTTTGGATAAGTCCACCCATATATTCAATCACATTCACGAATGACATAGCAGAGGTAGTCTCCTTAAAGCTCAAATTCCTAATGAGTTTCTAACCGATTTTTTCATTAAGTATTTTAAACCTTGTATCGCAAAAGATGTGGCCCTCTCAGGGGTATAAACTAAGGAGCAGTCCACTATAAAATCACAACAATTGGACTTGGTTTACTCTTAGTCCAAGATTCTTTATAAAAAATTTCCTAATGCTCCTCAAGTAGAAGTTGATCTGACCAAGCCAGTGCCTAAACCACATTCCAATGGTTTTATTGGTTTAGTCATTAGTGTTGCAGCTGGACATGTACACTCCCTAATGGTCAAAATTCACCAGAATTTACCTTGAGAAACACACAAATCCCAAGTCCCAATCCTCCCATGGATGCTCTAGCAATTTATTCATCTAGTTCTAAGGGAAACCAGCATCCCAGAGGGAAGAAGAATAAGAACAATAAAATTAGGAACAAGGGGAATATCAATGTGGATAATAACAACAACAATAATGTTGGTGATGCAAATAATTAAAAGGGTAAAATGAAGTTCCCTTACTTGTTATGCAAGTAAGATCATTTAACCTATAAATTCCTTAATATGGAAATGGCTCAATAGGAAGGCGCCACCCAACCTGCTGCATTGACCAATCCATTTCCAAAACAATAGAAATAAATGATTTCTATATCCCAAACCAACCCTTGATTCTCTCAAATTGGGGATTAGGGTTCCTCCTCTCAGGGGGGAATTATTGGCCAAGGTCATGTTTTCATATGTGAGCAGGACAAAAACCTCCATACTAGAAGTAAATCTTATGATACATCTACATTTGGATCCAAAGGTAAGGAAACCTATGACTCTTAGCTAGCTCCCTCATTACACATAGAAAATACAACTAATGACATTATGCGTAGAATATCGAAAGGTGTTCTAAAGAAGACCATGAACAATTGGAATGCACGCATTTCCCAGAATTATAACATAGTGGAAGATCTAGCATAATATCCGTATGCAATGTCCACTCTTGAGGTTCTGCAAAGTTGTCCAGCCAACCGAAGGAACTTTCTCTCAGTGTTAGGAGCATTTGATCCTACGGATAATCAAGTTATGGATTTCAATTACAATAATTGGAAGCTTCATTTACCCCATCATGTAGAATTCCATATCCAAGTGATACCTTGTAATTCCACTATACATTGTACAATTGGTTATGAGGGTGCCTCCACTTGTGTGATATATTTATCATGTTGTAAGCCTATCGAGTCACCTAAGTTAGTTTCTCTTGTCACAATGTTGAAGGATTTTGATGGCAATTTGTTCAAGCCTCATGGAATAATATTGGATCTTCCAATAGAGATAGGGGGTAAATAGTCACAGTATAAGTGGAAGTGGTTGACACTCTACTTGATTATGATATATTATTAGGGATAAGTTGGACCCAAACAATGATGGTTGTAGTATCTTCAGCCTTCCATACTATGAAGTTACCACATAATGGGAAATTTTCACCATTGATAAACTCTCATTTTGTACCAATTTCTCTAACCATAAGAATGGTACCAACATCCCCTTAGTAATCTATTCCACAAAGGATTGTGAGAATGTTCATGTGGGGATGTATCCTACATTGATGGGAACCTTTAACCTATCCCCACTCGACATGCATATTAATGCATCCCCAATACACGTAATATCTTTGGTTTCTGTGACTTTCATACGTAAGATGTCTCACTTTGAGATTTATTCTTTTAATTAACCTTAGAAGTTTCTGCCCTCTGAAGTTGGGTGTATTTGGATCAATTAGTCCATAGAATCATTGCATCCCATTTCTACCAAGAATAATCCTTTATGTTCACGGTTATCTTCTTGGTGATTGGTCCCGACCAGTGACCAGGTGATACAACCAAAGGGTGAATTGGAGCTTGCTCTCCACCCTATTGATCCACCTAAATGTTTGTACATGTGTTCTATATGGGATGGTATACTTCCTTCAGATTGAATTTTCATAGATTCTATAATACAACCTGATATTCCTTTAGAAAGTGAAGCCCTTTTTGAAGATCATCTCCTTGGATTAGACCTGGTTACAATCAAATACAACCACAATTTTCCTATTGAGTGTGATCTTATTTATTATAGATACTCATACATTGCCATTTTTTAGTCTTTGGACCCTACCAATGAGATGCAAGTCAATGTTCTTGTTGAGTTTGATTATGTTTGTATATTTTTTGACTCCCACAATGATGATTCTATTCATATAGACTCCATTACTCCTTTCAACTTTGATCTTTCTCATGAGTATGAACTTATTACTTTTAGGTACTCAAGTCTTGGCAATGTAGAGTATTCACTGGTAAACTATGTCTTGATTACACATATTGTTGAAGATAATGAATTTGAAATTATTTATACCAAAGTGACCTATATCAAATCTTTCTTTTCACATTTTTTTGATATGATCTTAGTGTTGTTATTTCTTGGAGATTGGAATTTTAGTCGAATTTATGATTTCCTAGGGATTATTTTTTACATATTACTCGATCTAGTTAGGTATATTTGTAAACTTGGATGTAGGTTTAGGCTTCCCCTGTTATGATGCATTTGAAACTTTTTCCACCTAAATTCACCATAGGGTCGGACCTATTGGATATCTGTGTGTTATCCATCTCTATATGCATTTTTCACTAGTATGGAAGCAGAGCCTACAGAACATGGGCCACCCTATTAAGAACTCTCTTGTCATTTTGGTTCCCATGCTAATTTTTTCTCATAGCCTCGGGAGCCTTTCGAGTTTTACAATTACTTTGATAAGAAGCCACATGCCTTTCTTTCACATATATTTCTGGCAATTCCCCATAAGGCTCCCATTTTTTGTTTAAGGTGTAACTACATTTGCATATACCCTGCTTACGCTTATGAGCATAATTTTGGATTTCACTCTTTTAGCTCGTTATATAAGCCCTCATCTCTTAACTCATTTTCTCTAAGCCCTATATCATTTTGCATATGAAAATCGATACCTTTTACTTGGAGGGACACACTTTGAGTGTTTTTATCTTATTCATGTTCCTTACACTATGCATAGGTTTCATCCTTGTTCTTGCAACTAGTTTCACTTGTCACTAACACCTTTTTATTCCCATGTACGAACATTCTTCCATCCCTTCTTTGAGCTCATTAAAAATAGAAGTAGTCCTCGAGTTTACTTTCCTATCATCATTAAATTTTCACGGAAAATGTATATATGGATTTTTCTTTAAGTTTTTTAGACTCCTTAAATTTGTAAATATCAACGAGCATTCACTAACTCAGGATTGACAAAAATCCACAAGACAATATTCATGGAGTGTTCTTTGAGTTTTCCGGGCTCCTTAAAATTGAAATCATCGGCGAGCATTAACCACCCTGGGCTCAATAAAAATCCACAGGACAATAGTCATGGAGTCTTATTTAACTTTTCAAAATCCTTAAAATTAAAATCATCAGTCAGCATTAACTACCCTAGGCTCAAAGAAATCCATGAGATGGTAACATATTAAGCATTCTTCAATATTTTCTTCGATCTCATGAAAACATGAATAAGGATTTGAATTTACTTTTTTGGGTTCGTTAAAATTTTAGAAAAAATATCTTATCAAGCATACTTCTATCTATTCTTTGATCTTGTTAAAAAATTAAGAAGGTACTTAAAAAGTGAAAAAGGGAAGGAAAATCTCTTAAATGTCTCTCAATATAATTGCAAAAAGTCAAAGTTGTCCATGAATAAAGCACCAATTTTGAGTCTATCAATAGTTGGATTATATTATTTGGCCTTAAGGTTTGAACCTTGATTATTGAGTCAATACTTCTTTGGTTAGTTACTTTTCCAACCATATGGATAATTTGTCAATGTATTCTACATTGCAAATTTATATCATTGGTCCCTTTGTGTCCAAAGATACCCCATTCACCACTTTGTCATGCTCACTCTTCAAGGATATAGTCTATGTCGGCCATTTCACAGTTTCCTTTAATTTATGTGTCATACATTCCTTGGTATCAGTATGTTTCATCTTGTACTCAGTGGTCATTTCTGAAAAACTTTGTCCTAGTCCTATTCCTAATCAAATGAGTCCTTAACCTCTCCTCGTGCTAGATGATGGGGATTCCTTAATGCCTCTCTTACAATAGATATCTTCCCATCGACAACAGCTCATTTTAATATGGTAATGAATTCTAGAGTTTCGATAGTATCTTACGAATTGCATTCATCAATGAAAGGTCCCATCGCTATTGGGTAGTGGGAATACATCAATGTCTCCTAATTGAGAGATTCTTCAAGTGTTCAATTCTAAGAACATCTATTCACAAAGGTTAGAATGTACTAGGTACATTTCCTCCAAATATCATTAGTGGTTGGATCCCTCACATTTGTTAATGGTATACATCAATGACCAATAATCAAATGGTATCCCCCATGTTTGACTTCAATTCATATATTTTGATGGGTAATATTCGTACCTTTAGGTGGTTTGGAAGGAATATCTTGGGCTAACAATAGGATACTCGCATTTTTATATTGCTCGAGTTGTGCAAGATTGTACCACATCACATATAATACTAGTACCATTGGGAGAACCTTTACTCAGTTGTTACATTGTTCCCCTAATGCTTGATGAGACATAGATCCACTTTGTTCATTTGTGGCTATGATTTCCACTCTGACATAGATCCACCTCGTATCTTTTGTGGCTATGATCATTTTTTTGGCATAGATCCACTTTTTTCACTCGTGGCCATGTAGGTACCATTTTTATTTCTCGTGGCCACAACAGTTACATCAGTTATGTATGTATGTATGTATGTATGTATGTATGTATGTATGTATGTACGTATGTATATATATATATATATATATGTATGTATGTATATATGTATGTATCTATGTATGTATGTATGTATGTATGTATGTATATATACATATATGTGTGTATATATATACATATATATGTATATATACATGTATGTATATACATATATATATATATGTGTGTGTGTATATATATACATATATGTGTGTATATATATACATATATATGTATATATACATGTGTATATATGTATGTATGTATATACATATATATATATATATGTATAT
>LPNX010649625.1:48624-189837 GCA_001517045.1 Pseudotsuga menziesii
CTTATGATTTTTAGATAGATGTTTTGTTGTTCTTTTTTTACCGATTTATGTTGTATTTAGCTAATTCTACAATATATGATCTAATACTATTTTTTTTCTTTGTGTGTAGGTATGATTCCTTGGTAGACATTCCTCCACTTTGTATTCTCATGATTGTAGGTTAGGTAAGTTATACTTGTGTTATTAATAACTAGCACATTTGCATCAACTTTACCAAATTATAATATTTTCTTATAATGTTTCTTATTGGCTTAAGATAGTATATATCATTCAAGGGGAGATTGTCTTCCAATCCTAGTCTGTAGCAATTGAACTTCATCTATTGAAACTAAATTGTTCAAATAGAGATGCCTTTGTATAAAAATGACAAACCCTATTTTAATGAAAATATCAAAAAGACATTTTAATATTCCCTTGTGACTCCCCCTAGATTTATTTTGGATTCTCAACATAAAATAAACATTTGAGATTCTATGACTGAGCTAATCGAGCTTTTAATTGTCTCTCCTCCTATGATCCAGATGACCAAAAACCTATTTCCTGCAAGGCAACAATCCTTTGTAGTGAATGGCAACATAGGTTGAAGGTTTTCAGTGCATTACTTATCCAGAACTCATTGTTATTTGAGCTTAAAATCCTAAAGACTGAAGTAAAGCATGATGCTCTTGTAGGGAAACATTTGGATGGATTATTGGGTTTTATTTTTTTAACTTTTCACATTAATTTTATATATTAAAATTGATTAGAAGTGGAACAATTATAAAAGATAAATTCCAAATATGTCTAGTAAACATGGTGTAAGAATAAAACAATTTTTTTGAACTTATTTATTTAACTCCATAAGTCTGAGAATTTCCTTGAATATATCAAGCACCTAAATAATATTCCATCTCTAGAGTGGCCACATTATTATTTACATCATTCTCAATTATGCATCCAAGTACTTCTGAGAAAATTTTCAACAATTTGTGGAGATAATCATCGAAGAGGATAATAATTCTTAAATAGGTTAAGGATGCAAATACCAGACTATTATCATGCACATTTTTGTTTTATATCCTCTCCTCTATAAGGATAATTAACCCAGCCAAAATATTTTCATAGAATCACATCCACCTATTTAACACTGAAATTTAGAATAGACAACGGTTATCAACATTCTTCCCATTTACTTTTCTTGTCTTCTTGGAAGGATTCCTGAAAAGAACTCAATCCACTTTGCGAACTGGAAACATTGCATTGGATTGATTGATAACATATGTTCTTAGTTTCTAGTTTTCTTATTACATTTCAACACGTGCTTATAGAAACTCATCCCTTCTTTTTCTATGCATCACATGTAAATTAAATGTTATAAAATTTGTTTGATATGATGTCACATCTACTTGAAATATCTAAGAAAGAACAAGGACTTAACATCTTGTCTCAATTGACAAGTTATGTTGCATCCTAAAACTGAAGCTATAAAAATATGTCTGTGTCTAGAGGCTATACATTTACATCCGCAAACGCATGGTCCAATAATTAATAATGTGTTGCATTAAATTTACCAAACCATAGGGAGAATGCAATGAGTTTTCAAATCTAGACCAAGTCAAAGGGTATAACACTGCAAGTATTTGTGCTTCTGCATATAAATCAAGTAGAGACAATTAGATTCTTATATCAAGAAAATGGTTATTTCTTAATTCATTATGATTCCTAGCATGCAATGCAAAGGAAATAAAAAATATTTCAAGAAAGAAACAATAGTTAAACTACACAATAATTCCTACTACAGTATAAAAGAAGACTGAAACTTCACTCATATTTGTCCAACCAAAGTATTCACCCACAAATACATCAAATCAAGGAAAAAATAATATCACAAACTTAACTTTTATGTACTATGAGATTGGCAATCTCTTCAGAGACTAAAGGACTATAAATATTATTTAGAACACACCCCATAGAACATTACATCATGCATTTTCACATATGCCAAATAATTTCATTATAATAATGCATTCCTTATGGTGTATCATGCCCCAAAAATTAGATAGGTATAGTTGGTTTCTTGGATTTACTTTGAAATCGCATTAAACACACTTTCTAGGAATAATTTTCTTGCAAAGAAAATGTCAGCCCCAAGAGTATAGTTCCAAACCACTTTCATGTGTCATAACCATTTTACTTGATATGGACTTCAAAGGAATATTGCATCCCACATTTCATAGCCAAGCTCGATCACTAACATAATGACATTAGATCTAAAATTTATCATTTGTGACGCCCCCACAAAGTTGTCAAATGCAACAAAGTTCTCACCTTATTTGATAATGTTAGAGCCTAGAACTTGATGTGAAAGAAGAATTTAATTATGAACTTAATTGGTGTATATATTGTTAATGTTGAATATAGGATCCTAAATGAAAGTTTTTATGAGAATGAAACAAGGTTGATGGTAACTTGTAAGAAAGAACCCACCTTCAGGACTTGTACAATCTACTTCATCACAATTCTCTTTTTTCAAAACTCTTAGAGTGTGGATCGTCAAAGGAAGAATTGCAATGTTTCAAAGAACTAGTTCAGTTAGATGATAGTAAAGATATGGACCACTGTAATTTATCCTTTGAACTGGTTTTGGATAAATGATCAAATAGAAATATTATCTTGTATTTTGGCTATTACACCCTAGATGATAAAATGACACCCTAGAAATATTATCTTGGCTATTACTCCCGGTTTTGTATTTTTGGCTATTACACCCTAGAAATATTATCTTGTATTTTTGGTGGAATAACTCTCCTCCCTAGGGCACATCCTTCTATCGAAACAGAATCCAATTCTGAGGTTTTTAAGTTTTGGACCCGACACTACTGCCGAAAATTAGGGCTTTTCACAGAAGAGGAAATTTTCAGTGAGCCCAAGCCTGGATTGATTTCCTCCCCAAAATCGAAGTTAGGGATCAAATTCAAAGCATTTGGTTGGATAGAACTCCATAAAAGAAAAACCCTAATTTGCTCTTGAACCAGCACTACAGGATTTCAATTCCAAATCCAGATCTGACATCTTGACCTGGTAAGATCTAAATATTTTGTATTTCCATTTGAGGTTCTCAGTTCAAGATGTCTCATCATACCAAGCTTGATGAAAAGCTTGAGGGAGCTGATAACTTCCAAGCCTAGAAGTATAGGATCTCCCTGGTCCTAGAAAAAAATGAGTTGGACTCCTATATCAATTAGGAGGTTCCAGTTCCAGAGGGAGATGAGGATAAGGCCTTACACAAGAAGAAGTTGATTATGGAAAAGAGGATTATTACTGATTCAATCAAGGATCACCTCATACCAGAAGTGTCCTCCCTGAAGACACCTAAAGCTATGTTTGATGCCCTAACAAAATTGATTGAAGGGAAGAACATAAACCAGAAGATGACTCTGAGAAAACAACTGAGGAATGTGAATATTCAGAATGCAGAGGCCATCCAGCCTTACTTCACTAGAGTTTCTCAGATAAAGGAACAACTGGAAGCAGTAGATGAAGAAGTGAAAAATGAAGATATTGTAATGACCACCTTGAATGGTCTCCCTAGGACATGGGACTCTTTCATTCAAGGGATCTATGCCAGAAAGAAGTTATTCAAATTCAGCAGCCTTTGGGAAGAATGTTCACAAGAAGAATCTCAGATAGCAACTCGAGAAGAGAAGATGGGAAGTGAACATCAAGCTCTCACAGTTCAATCCAAGAAACCTAGAAGGGACCATCATCATCATCATTCTAAAGGTAAGCACTCTTCTCACAAGAAATCTCAACTCAGATGTTATACTTGTGATGAAATAGGACACTTTGCAAGAGATTGTCCTAAAAGCAAAAGGAACTCTCACAAGAAGAAAAACAACAAGAGAAGACATCATGTTCATGCTGCAGAGGATGATGAATCTTCCACAAAGAAGACTAAATATCAAAGTGAATATTCTTCAAGTGATGAAGAATATGTTTTGATTTTTGCTCTCACGGGAAATATCACACATGGCAGCAATGATTGGCTTATAGACAGTGGGGCTTCCAAGCATATGACAGGATTCAAGGAATCCTTTGTGAGACTATCAGAACATGAATCACCTGTGGGGATTCCAAGCATATGACAGGATTCAAGGAATCCTTTGTGAGACTATCAGAACATGAATCACCTGTGGGGATTCCAAGCATATGACAGGATTCAAGGAATCCTTTGTGATACTATCAGAACATGAATCACCTCACAAGGTGAAGCTCAGAGATGACTACCAATATCCAATAAAAGGTAGTGGGGAATCCTCCTATAAGCTAGACTCTGGAAAGTCTATGACAATGAAAGAAGTATTGTTTGTACTAGGACTAAAGAAGAACCTTCTCTCCATATCTGCATTATATGCAAAAGGAATGAGGGTTGCATTTATAGATGGTCAAGTCAACATGTGGCCAAAAGGAAAGACTATCGATGATGCAGTAGTGATTGGAGAACAAGAAGGAGGATTGTACAAATTAAAGGGCCATCCAGAACAAGCCTTGGTCCATGACATAGTAGATCCAAATGAGATTTGGCATAGAAGGATTGCACATGTGCATTACAGAGCACTACCACTTGCAAACAGATCTATTGAAGGTCTTCCAAAAATTCAAGCAAAACATGACGGGGTCTGCAAAGGATGTGCGAAAGGAAAGAATACAAAGAAGACATTTCCAAGTAACGAGAGCAAGGCAAAAGGAATCTTGGAGATCATCCACTCCGATGTATGCGGTCCAATGTCATCAAGTTCTCTAAGTGGGTATGTATACTATGTTTCTTTTATTGATGATTTTTCTAGGAAGACATGGATTTACTTCATGAAGAACAAAGATGAAGTATTCAGCAAGTTCAAGGAATTCAAAACCTTGATCGAGAATCACACTAAAAAGAAGATTAAGACCTTTCGATCAGATAATGGCCGAGAATTCACATCGAATGAATTCAAAGAGTTATGCAAAGACTCAGGGATTAAGAGGGAGTTGTCCACTCCGTATAATCCACAGCAGAATGGGATTGTAGAACGAAAGAACAGAACTATCATGGAAGCTGCAAGAGCTATTCTTCATGATCAAGATCTTCCCATCAATTTATGGGCAGAGGCTGCTAGAACAACGGTGTATGTATAGAACTGTACTCCACATAGAGTACTCGAGAACAAGACTCCTGAAGAATTATTCTCCAGAAAGAAACCAGAAGTCAGCCATCTCAGAATATTCGGTTGTCCTGTGTACATACACATTCCAAAAGAGAAGAGAACAAAACTAGATCCTTCGGGAAAGAAGGGTATATTTGTGGGATACTCTGAAAGCTTGAAGGCTTATAGAATATATTTCCTAGGATTCAAGAAGATTGACATTAGTAGGGATGTGACATTTAATGAATATACAGCTTACAACAAATCTAGAAAGAAACCTACTAAAGAACCTGAAGAAGAAGAAGCACCCAGAATTCATGACACAACCATGAATGAAGAAACTCAAGAAGAAGATCGAGAATTTGAAGAACCACAAAGACCTGTAGATCCACCTCAGGAGAAGAATCCTCACAAGAGGAAACCTGCTTGGGTGTGAGAAGCTATCCAAGGTGTGGAAATATATGGGGCTCCAGAAGAGAATCACAGAGAAACAAAGAGGACCAGATCCTGCTCTGGATATGTAGCATTACTATGTGATTTCATCGATAAAGAACCTTCCAATAATGAAGAAGTGGCAGAACAGAAAGAATGGAAGGATGCTATGATCAAAGAGTATCAATCGATCATGAAAAATGATGTTTGGGATGTTGTCCCAAGACTAGAAGGGAAGTTAGTTGTAACTTCCAAATGGATCTACAAAATCAAGCATGTTGCAGACGGTAGCAAAGAAAAACATAAAGCAAGATTCATGGCTCATGGTTTCTCCCAGAAAGAAGAAATAGATTATGAAGAAACCTTTGCACCTGTAGCCAGATACACTTCCATCAGATCAGTACTTGCTCTGGCAGCAGTGATGAAATGGAGGATACACAAGATGGATGTCAAGACTGCTTTCTTGAATGGTGTAGTAGAAGAGGAAGTGTATGTAGAAAAACCACTTGGTTTTGAGACACATGACAAGGAGTCGCATGTATGTAGATTGAAGAAAGCCCTGTACAGTTTGAAACAGGCACCCAGGACATGGTACAGCAGAATTGACAGCTTTCTATCCAGTTTGGGCTTTACCAAAAGTAAAGCAAAGTTCAACCTTTACTACAAGGTTGAAGATGGCAACCCAATGATGCTCCTACTATATGTAGATGATATGTTTGTAATAGGTATGGATGGGTTGATTGCTGATACGAAGATAAAGCTTGCTGCTGACTTTGAAATGAAGGACTTGGGAATGATGCACTATTTTCTAGGCATGGAGGTGTGGCAGAATGCAGATGGAATATCCCTCGGACAAGGGAATTATGCAGTAGAGATCCTGAAGAGGTTTGGGATGATGGACTGCAAGGCTATGGCCACACCTATGGCATCGAACTTGAAGCTATTGAGTGATGCTTCATCAGAAGTGGTTGATGCTACGATGTATCGTCAGATGATTGGGTCCTTGATGTATCTGATGAACATGAGACTAGACATTTGCTTTGCTATGAACACCTTGAGCCAGTTCCTGACATATCCGAGACATGTTCACTTGATTACTGCAAAGCATATTCTGAGGTACCTGAGGGGTACAACTGATTATGGGCTCAAGTATGAGGCGAGTCAGAAGATTAACCTGGAGGGTTATGTTGATTCAAATTGGATAGGCAATGCCATCGATAGGAAGAGAACTTCAGGGTGTTGCTTCAGTATGGGATCAAGTGTGATCTCTTGGTTTAGCAGGAATCAATCCTATGTGGCACTGAGTACAGCTGAATTAGAGTATGTCACAAATTGTTCAGCTAGTTGTGAGGCAATATGGCTGAGGAAGCTACTATCTGATTTATCTGATCTCCAGTTGGATGCTACTTGTATATATTGTGATAACCAGACTTGTGTGAAGTTGTCATAGAATCCAGTGTTCCATGACAAGTCGAAGCATATCGAGATCAAGTATCACTTTATCAGGGATATGGTGCAGAGAGAAGCAGTGAAGCTCCAGTATGTTGCGACGAAGGAACAGATAGCTGATGTGTTGACGAAGCCATTAGCTAGGGTGAAGTTCGAGTACTTCAAGGAGAAGCTTGGTGTTCTCCAGATCAAGGTTTCCTCCAAGGGGAAATGATGAGACCCAGATCCATTCTGACATGGTGAGAGGATTAAGTTCCTTCCATGGTCAGATGTAAGGGCTGAGCCATTCTGCCATGGTGAGAGGATTGGTTCCTTCCATGTCAAATAAAAGTGCTAAGCCATTCCGATATGACTGTAGGATTGGTTCCTAGATGATCAAATGTAAGGGATGTTTCCATTCTTGGAATGGAGGTGCCTGGTCAGTTACCAGGAATACTTGGTCTGGGACCGAGGGCCTTTCTGAAACTATTGTAAGATGTAG
This sequence comes from Pseudotsuga menziesii, assembly GCA_001517045.1. Lineage (NCBI taxonomy): Eukaryota > Viridiplantae > Streptophyta > Pinopsida > Pinales > Pinaceae > Pseudotsuga > Pseudotsuga menziesii. Next base: position 56,149 of record LPNX010649625.1, read on the forward strand.
TCTTACATGATCAGAAGTGAGCACATGGCCATTCTGATGTGATTGAGGGATTGGTTCCCACTTGATCAGATATAAGGGATGATGCCATTCTCTGGGAGAATGGAGGCACCTGGTCAGTTACCAGGTAGCTCAGTCTGGGACTGTGGGCCATTCTGATGTGACTATAGGATTGGTTCCTACAATATCAGATGTGAGTGCACGCCATTTTGATGAGTAGGTCAGATATAAGCGTTGGGCCATTCTAACAAGTAGTTTATATATAAGTGTTGGTCCATTCTAACAAGTAGGTTAGATATAAGTGCTGGGCCATTTTGACAAGTAGGTCAGATGTAAGGGCTGGGCCATTCTGACATGGGAGAGGATGAGGTTCCTTCCATGTTCAGATGTAAGGGTTGGGCCATTCTGACATGGTGAGGGGATTAAGTTCCTCTCATGGACATATGTGAGTGCTAGGCATGCCTTTCTAATGAGTCAAGGTCAGATGTAAGTGCTGGATGGGCCATTCTGGCTTAGGGTCAGATATAGGCGCTGAGAAAGACCTACATGGAGGCTAGGCCTACAACCAACATGAAAAATGGATGGCTCTGTAGAACTTCCTGTAATGAGAAGAATCATGAGATAGCACCTGTGGTACTGATCCAGATCAAGTGAGGATCTAGATCCAGTGATGATGACTCAGCAATGATAATCCAGATCGAGTGATGATCCAGATCTAGTGATGATGTCCAGTGATGATCTAGATCGAGTGATGATCCAGATCTAGTGATGATGTCCAGTGATGATCCAGATCGAGTGATGATCCAGATCCAGTGATGATCCAGATCTGATAATGAAATATGACTTGAAGATGAAGATGACGAGAGCTTGACGATGACCCAGATGATACAGAGAAGAAGACTCATGCTGTTAAATTGTGTCGAGAGAATACCTTCCTAATTAAGAGGGAGTGTTGATGTAATTGTAACTTCGGAATGTATTCACTTGTATTTCTTATGTATTATAACCCGATGTTTATTTTGAGATGTATTTGTAATGTACTTGAGTCATGGCATGCCCCAATGTTCCTATCTAGAGTTTATATATAGAAAAATAGTCATGTCAAGTCAAGGTGGGTAACCCTCCTATTGTATAAGGGTTAAAGTCCCCGTAGTTCCGAGGCACTAGGGTTATTAGACTCTCCTAGAGAGGTCGGCCCTAGTAGGGTTTAGTCAAGTCAAGAATTAGTATAAATAGAGAGCTAGCCTCTCTATTTATCATACACTCATCCACACTCAGTTGTAGCGCATAGCTGAGGAAGAGAAATACACTGGGGCAAGGAAGAAAGAGGTTACTGTTGTTGGGAGAGCATCTTACTATTTTGGGGTTTTACTTTTGGTGTTGATTCTATCTCTAAGGAAGTTGCGAGTTTTCTCCATTTATGGTTTCCCCAAGGAAAAACATTGTGTTCATTGTCTCTTGTGTTTGATTGTTGTGCTTGTTGTTCTCTCAGTTAAAGATCCTAATGTTATGCTAGCTTAATGTTAAAAATCTAACAATGAGAATCCAAAGAAAGACATATATTGATTTATGGACATGGAATAATAGTGAATGGATTTTTATTGCTGTAAAAGAGATCAATCTAGCTTAAAAAATCAACAGTCAAAGAAGATACATTACAAAGTAGATCTATAACCAACATTTACAATAAATGGCGTAAGTCTAGAGGTCAATTTTCAAGCAATAAGAAAATATTATTTAGATGGTTGTATACTTTTAAATTTTTTCATACATCACCAACAAGAGGTTTGACTTAATGTTCTTTATACTGGTGGTAATGATAATCTCTTCAACCTATTTTCATCATCAATCATAGGATAAAAGGAAATATTGTTATTGACGCTCTATTTATCTCCAAGCGATGATATTGTTGGAAAACCACAACTATAGTTTAATAATGCCTTCATTGAAAATAAGAATATAAGTCATATTTAAGGTCAAAGGTCTATAAATAAGGTGGGGTGACCCACATTTCATAGGTAGAGGTCTTATCATATTATAGAAATGTACACTCTTTGAAAATCATAAATTGCTCCATTGCTTTGACGCTTGATCAAAGGGGTTGATCATGTTCCTCCCCCATTGAACCAATGGCAGCTTTTGAGGCAGTAATGCATATCTTAAATGATTAAAGTGTTTCCAAAATGGACCATATTAGCCAAGTTGTTTATAGTTTGTTTGATGTTGAGCCAAAAATGGTGTATATGACGGGACGGGCCTAGGTTGTTACAATTTATATGCATCATTTGATTGTAGACTGAGTAAAATATCATCATGATAAAGTAAGCTCCTATGATTATAAAAGGAAAATTGAAGTGTGTGATGGTTTTTTCCTTCTACCTAGTTTGGATGTTATCAGGAAAATCCTTCATAGATTGATGACAAAGAGCCCATGGTTTTCTTGGATGTACTAGTCATATAGTCCATTGATTCCCTGCCTTACCAAAAATTGGGTTGAAATAGATGATGGGAAAGGAATATCTATTTTGTGCATCCTTGTATGTAGTAACCTCAAACATGAAATTCCAAGCCCTTTGTTTGGTCTGCTAAAAGAGAGAAGCAAATTCTTGGGATTTACTCATTAAGTCCTTAATTTATATGCATGTTTTTACAATAGATCCAATAGGAGTATTAAAATTGTAGAAGTTTTCTTTGCATATATATCAGGGTTCAATATTCCCAACATTAGACATAAAAAAAAATATTAAGCAAAACCATTCAAAAAAATAGTTATTCCTTTAAACTAGTCCTAATATAATAGTAGTCCACCATAATAAAAAATATGACAATTTTGGTTTAACTTCATTCATGCCAATACAATAACTTGAGTTCCATTTAACCGAACCTTCAAGATGCTCTTTCCAATATGCACTCTTCAAACTTCCAAGTATGCCTTCTTGGAAAATAGATCCCACTTTGCCTCCAATTTCCTCCAAACTCATATACCCTGGTTAGAAAAGATGGAAATAAACGATAAGGTATTGCATATACTTTTAAGCCTAATTTCCATTTAGTTGAATAAACCAATATTTAAAAAGTTGAACTAAACTCTAAACCATAGAAGATAATCATTATCATTAAAGTCTCATCTTATCAAATATCTATCTTAGATTCTCAATGTCTTGGTATGCCTCAACCATAGCAAGGGCCTTTCTTTGACCAATTCCTTTAGCCCTTCTTCTTGCACCTATCTTACTATGAATAACCTTCTTTGTGTAAATTATGGGTGATAGTTCATGAGAGATGACCATGTATACCAATTCATTTGGAGCACCTTGGTCACTTGAAAAGTGGACAATAGTAAAAAGATGTGTAGATATCAAATTTGTACAAGGGAATATGAACCCCAAGCTGGAGGAGGTGAATCCCGAGAGGTTTAAGGAGCCAAGGAAAAATAAGAACCATAATGTATTATTGAGAAGGATCTAAATATTTTTGCTTAACTACGAGGAGTCCTGGGAAACTCAAACAGTTGCTTGAGGAGCCCAATTTGATTTGTTGGAACCTTATTGTGATGAAACTATAGCATAGATTGGATGGCTACGATTAATGGAGATAAAATTACAATTTGAAATTGTTACAAGAATTTTTATTCTTGGATATAAGTGGATTTTTTTCATGGGGAGAGGAATCTATGTTCATCCAATATGATTCATGCTTTTGATAATACTTGAGATTGGCTACAAATGACACTAGCAAAGTGATTTAATATGCATACATTTTAGTGTTTTGTCTTCATTGTAGACTCAATTTTTAAAACAAAATTTGTTCATGTGGTATATGTTATTCACCCTACGATCATTGTCAAAATACGAGTTGTAATGAGGCTAACATCAACACTAATAGTTCACCTAGACTAGTTTTGCAAAGAGATACATAGCATAAATGACTCACACTTTATGATAAAAATAAAAGTATTGATGTGGATCCACCATGAACAAGACCATGTGTTATTCCACACCAATACAAGATTCATGTTTCCAAAAAGCATCAAATTGTCACTAAACCAAATTGTAAATGTTTGAAAATTGAGGGGGGTATGAAATTTTTTATTACCACAGGCTAGACACCACTCAAAATAGAATAATATGCATCACATGGTAAATTATATTAGGCTGAATATATTTTGGCTGAATATATACTAACCTATTTGAACATGTGTACAACTTAGATTAATTGGTCATATTAGTTAAATTGCACACTAAGTGGGTTAATGGTTAACATTAGTATTGCAAACTTTCCTCCTCACGGGATCAAAAGTGTAGTTGTTTATGTTCTTAATAGTTTTTCTTCTGCAACGACAATGCTACAATGCTTGTACAATGGTCATTAGCATTATATCATAACAACCTGTGGTTTTTTTGTTGTAGTGCAGCCCATTTCTTACAATCCATTGATCCCTTGCAATTGAACATAGAATAGGAAAACACTATGCACCCAGCAGTGCATTCAATGCAATAGAACCACAATGCTTACTTATCGGAAATATTATTGAGACTAAAAATTCATCTGCGTTGCATCCATGGTATTATAAGGATGGCATGATTGAATCTTCTCAAGAGGGGTGTTCCCTAGGAGTATTATATTACTTCATATGTTAACAAGTTAAGAATTGCTAGGGATATACGTGAATTTAGATTGGTTCATATGAGTAACAACTTTGATTAATATCCATATGAAAGATCCCATTTATGGCATGAAAAATAGTATATGCATATTTTAGGATTCCCCATATGGTATTTTTTACGAGGGCTCACTTACACCATTCTAGATTTTCGATGATAAACATCCATAGTTTTTTTCACCTGATTACATGTTCATCATATTTGGGTGTTTGATTCCCATGCCTCCATATTGTTCAGGAGCTCTAATTATGTTCCAACTAACCAAATAGAATTTTTTGACTTTAGTCTTACCTTCCAGCCACAAAAATTACAAATTTCAACGAAGATTTTCTTTGATATACCCAATGGAGCATTTTTTAGCACTAAGAAAGGGGAACAATTGAGAGAATATATTTGATTAGGATTATTTTCATGCTAGGTTTATCCACTGGGTACCCCATTGATGTATTCTTCTGTTGATTTTGATAATCGTTCCATGGCATACTATTATTGTTGGATTGCACAGGGAGAGGGGAATTATTGGGTACTTTAAGGATGTTCAACTCTCGAAGCAAGGGAACCTGATGATTTTGGTGATGATCTGGAGCAACTGGTTGCTAGTATTTCAAGTGAAAATTTGACTTTTGTCATTGTTGGTTTTTCCTCCCAAAGTGCTAAGATACAACTCAAGGATGGTATTAAATATCTATGTGATGATTGTTGATGCTCCAACCTTTAGAAGCATGTCATTTCCAAGTTGTGAGTAGTCTATCCCCCTTACTCCTATAGTTATGGTGATCCCTTGAATATTACCTTCTAGTATTTCCATTTCTATTTTAACGTTTAATGAACATGCCATTATGATGTAGAGAAAGGGATATAGTGGGAATCCTTGCAGACACCCCTATTTATTTTGAAAATATAGAAGGTGTTTCATTAATTAGAGGGGATATCTATGGCCCTATGATGCAAGATGTAATCAAATTGAGAAAGTTGGTGGAGAACCCAAATTTTAGCATAACACTAGCAAGATAATCATGCTTAACTATGTCAAAGGTGTTTGAATATCAATTTTGATCATCATCCCTCTTTCTTTGTTAGAATTACTAGAATGGATAGTAACTTCTTGCACCATGACAATGTTATAAAAAAATTGTCGATTTTGGATGGATCCTCCGTGGTTTGGAGATATAATCCAAGGGAGGATTATTTGTTTCTTATTGCAATGCATTTGGCCTTTCAAATATAAATTATTGGAAATACATTGGATGAATTTGCAAACTTGATTTAGGATGGTAATGTAAATTAGAGGGTACCGTATAAGCAATGTTAGTTCGGTCGAGTAGAATGTGTTGAATGTAGGTAGCATAGCTCAAATTCCATTCATTACATGTTAATCGACATTCTTGAAAAAATCCTTGGACATTAAGTCCATGTATTTTATGTTCAAGCCATCTATAAACATGCCTTATTGGATGTTTAACTAGCGTGCATTCAAAGTAAGAGTGGCCTGGGTCAAATTTCAATAGCATAACTCTAACATCAATTATTTATGGGTTAATAGACATTCATTTGATGGGAGTTGGACATTATGTCCACGTTTTTTTTTGTTCAAGCCATTTATAAATGTGGACTATCAGATGTTTAACCAAAATTCATCCAACATACACGCGGCAAGGGTCAAACATTAGTAGCATAACTCTAACTCCAATTATTTACGAGTTAATTGGTGTTTATTTGATGGGACTTGGACATTACATCCATTTTTTTTTTGTTCAAACCATTTAAAAATGTGGCTTATTGGACATTTAATCGACATTATTCCAATGTATGGACAACGTGGGTCAGATTTTGATAGCATAAATCTAATGTCGATTATTTATAGGATACTCGACGTTCATTCGATGTTAGTTTGATGAAACATCCACACTTTTTTTTTCAAGGAAATTATGGACGTGACTTATTGAACATTTAACCAATGTTAGTTCCACATTAGCAACATAGCTTTTCAGACATATATTCGATGTTAGTTCCACATTGGAAATGTAGTGTTTTGGACGGTTGACCAACATTAGGTTCACATTGCAAACATAGCTTTTCAGACATTTAATCGATGTTAGTTCCATGCTAAGTAACATAGCCTTTTTGACATTACACCGACGTTAGGGAACTTATCTTTTCAAATTTTTAACCAACGTACAATCCACGTTTTGGATGATATACAATTTAAAAAAATGTATGTTGTATTGGACATTTGTTCAATGCATTTTCACATTGCTTAAGCAACATTACGTCGTGAATGTTTGATCGAAGATAGAATCCACTTCAGTATGACGCAAAAAACCCTCGAACAAGTGGAATGAGGCGTTTAAATCTAGTAGTGAATCCTTGACCTTTGTGTTGGTCATGAGGCCTTATGTTTTATGGATGGATTTTATGTCTATAATCAAGTTTGAATGTATAAATATGATTAGCATAAAAAAACGTTTATTTTTCCTTGGAGTACTTTTCTTATCATGTTATTCATTTTAGTATTAAAATTGTTGGAGGAGCCTACCAACAATCCATGTCTGGCACTTTCCATGATATGGTTGATAAAAAAATTCCTTAATTGGATGATCTCACCACTCACTCCAAACAACAAACGAAACATCTCACAAAAATAACAACCATTTTCAAGCATTGTCCCAAGTTTGAATATTTGTCCCATTTTGTTCAAGTGTCTTTTGTGTCTCTATTAGACAACTTCTAGATTGCTTTGTTTCCAAAATTTGGATCTTTAAAAATACTTTTAAGGATATGAATATAGTGTCATTAACACCCTCATGTACCCTTTTTCGGATGAAAAGTTTGCATGGGAAAGCCATTTTTTTATGATACTTTATTAAGAAAGGTGATAAGCTAGTGTTATATGAGCAAGCCAATCAAGATTTTGATATAGTGAAAGTTTTCCTTACTTTAGCCCCCTTGTTTCATCGCTCTAATTTTGAGTATGATTTAATCTTAAATAATTTTAATGTTTAAAATTTATACTTGGCGATGTTTTAGTTTATGAAGATGATGAATGAAATAAATATATTATATATTATTATTACAATTATGATTAAGAGTTGGCCATTACTGTTGTTCACATGAAACTAAAGCTTTGACATTATATCATTCTTTAGTCTACAAAGCCATGGGAAATTATAGAAAAATGGAATACATCTTGAATTGACGCTTTATCAATGGTAAATATGCGCGCTGCATTTCTACCTTGAAGGAAGTTGACCTTGAGTTCATGACCCATACAACCAAGAAGTCTCTTGCCTTAGCTAAATTTATTTTGGAACTATCGTCATACTTTGTTGAGCCACCCTTGAATGATTATCTCATGTCCATCTTTTCCTCATTTCCACTAGTGATCCTTACTATGGGGAGATATTGATTTATCACTAGACTCTAAATGTTGGGACTCATCTCTCTCAAGATTATCATCATGGATAAGTCAGTAGACTCATCCTTACTTGACTATTAACAATACCCTTTATAATCAAGGAGTCAATTCTATCTCACATGGATGCTCAACCTTAGAAGTGGTTGTTCTTAACAACTGTCATAATGGTGCTTGTGGTGCCCATTTGTTTAGAGAAGCTATTACACCAAAAATACGTGGTTGAGAAAGTTATTTATTTTACTTCACTACTCTATGATTATGTGAGTATTAGTAAATGTTGTGAAGATTCCAAAATATTTTACTTAAGGCACGTGCACCTCCAACATCTTTGCATCCAGTCGTCTTTTTTGTGCCCTTTGACAAGTGGAGAATTAGCTTCATGGAGTCTTATCCACCATCTAGTGGTGGTCATAAATACATTATCATGGCGTATACTATTTCACCAAGTGGGTTGAAGCCATGGAAAATTTCAAGAACAATGGTTATACAACAACACTTTTATTTTTAACCATGTTAGCATCAAGTGAAGTGTACCTAACGAAATCTCTTCGACCATGGTAAGTGTTTTCAAAATGATTCGATTACATAATTAGCTATTAAGTTGGGGTTCAAACATGAATATGCTACCCCATACTACATGCAAGTAAATGATAGAGTCAAAATAGTGAATACGATTTTGAAAATTATGCTTCATCTACCAATATAGCCAAACATGAATCAAATTAGCACACTATGTTGTTTCTATCACTATGAGCATACTCAAAATCTATGAAAACCACAAGTGGATTTAAAACTTTTCATTTATCTTATGGTATTGTAGAAATTTTACTAATAAAATGTGAGATTCCTTCCCTTCTATTAGTTTTCATATTTCTCCTCAATTCTTTCCCCCAATAACAATATCTTGTTGATTGGATGCTTAGATAAGGAATAGTGTGATGCCTTAACTTTATTTAAGTTATTAAAACAAGAACAGAGTCTCATTATGATTGATTTGTTAAACCTTTCTCTTTTAGAAAAGGTGACCTCAACCTTGTTGATGATAAGGATAAAGAGAAGCTCGATCCTAGGAAATTTGAAACTTTGTGGCATGGGCCCTATGTCAAGAAATGTTGTCTACAAAAGGGGCCATATAATTTGGATGGTAATGAATGGAATATACTCCTAGGGATATTAATTCAACACTATTTGAAAATATTATATGCCTAAATGAACATATATTATGTTGTTTTCTATTTTTTTTGTGTGTTTTTTTCCTTTGCTTTGTATCTAATCCTAGTCTTTCATTTCTATTCTAGATGTCAAACTATATTTGTTGCCATATAATATTTTTTGATAAGGCTAGCAATTATACACTAAATTTTGTTAAGGTTTTGAGCAATAATGGAGGTTCTTGAACTTTAAAACTTTTATCAATGATATGTTGAGGACCTGTAACAATTCACAATTCAATCACGCACAATAATTCGTCCACGGATGAAAAACCCCAGCAATTCTTCAGAGTATAATAGATAGATTGCAGAGAATGACTTTGACAACATAAACAGATTGTTTGATAAGAGAGAATATAGAGCAATAGAGAAGAGAGATCCACTATTACAACTTTTATGAACTTTCCATATGCCTAGCATATTAATAACAAGTCATAATGACTTCCATGGAAACCCTAGTGATGGTTTCATGATAATTAGCCACACATGCATTACAATTTCGAATTCCCTTTTTCGAATAATAAATTCATTCATCGAATGTGCCATACCTTCAATCATGGATATTAATTGATAGTTAACTAACATTGGAGTGAAATCAATATTTAACTAAATACTGATCACTTAGTTAATAGGATAACATAAGTGTCATAGTGCAATAATTCAAGTGTCGCATGCAACACACTTTCTTAACTGAAGTGTCGTCCTTTGATTAACTTAAGTGTCTTCTCATAGTATAACTAAAGTGTGGGCATTTTAGCTAACTAGTCCATGTTTCTTTAATCATGTAGTTAACCATTATTAATTGAATATTGTTGATTGATGAACACTGGGATATTCTTTACTTAACTATATGTTGATAATTAATAGTTCAACTGATGTTTTAACTAAAACACTTATTGAGTAATTCATATTTAACTGAAGCTTTATAACATGAGTTCACGTCGAATTCTCTTTCTCTCGTAATCTCTTTATTGCTTATCTATTTATCTTACTGCATAGTCTATGTTTAATCATCTATCATATCATATTATACTCAAAAGAATTGTTCTTTACCCATGATCATATGTATTACCCTGGGTCATATAGTCATATGCTAAAGTAAATCACTCTAGGGGTAGCTAATCCCTAAAGGAGACTTCTAGCACCTAGTGACCATGACTAGCCATACATCACATAGTATATCCTCATGACTTGATAAAACGCAAACCATTGGTCTTGATATAACACGAGACCAGTCTCTATACAACACAAGAGTCGTGAACTTAATACAACATAATTTCCAGACTTGATACAACACAAGTATCCGACCTTGATACAACCACTACAACAAAAAATGGATTTAGCATCTCTTTTTGTATTCTTTTTTGCGTCTAGACCATCTTTCAGTGTATTTTTCTTCATTTTTTGGACAAAATGGCACAATTTCATGGGTTGGTGCTATTTTAGGCATTTTTTGTGTCCTTTTTATAAATCTAGCGCAAATTGCGGCGTAATTTGCACCAGGTTTTGCACCTAGTTATGCTCCAAGTTTTGCATCAGGTTTTGCGATAGGTTTTGAGCCTAATTTTGCACCTAATTTTGTCCCTAGTTTGTACATCTACTCTTGTTGCGCCCCCTTTTATGCCCATGTTTGCCTCAACTTTTATGCCCTTGTTTTCATCCACTTTTGCATCCTTTTTTACATCCACTTCTGCTTCTTTTTTTGCATCCCTTCATGCACCAAGTTTTGCATCAAAGTTTACATCCTGTTTTGAGTCTATTTTTGCATCTCGTTTTCATCCCTTTAGCATCTATTTTTTCATCCACTTTAGCATCTATTTTTTGTCCACGTTTGCACCCATGTTTTCATCCCTTTTTGCATCCCATTTTGCATCTATGTTTATGTCTTTTTTTGCATCCACGTTTGCATCCACTTTTTGCGCATCCCAATTCCCACCCATTTTTGCGCTTATTTTTACACTCACTTTTGCTTCAACTTTTGCATCCACTTTTTCATCGGGTTTTGCGTTGGGTGTTACGACTACTTTTGCATCTAGTTTTGTTGCATCCACTTTCGCATCCAATTTTGTATCCAATTTTACATCAATAGTTGTATCCACTTTTGTGCCACCTTTTTCACCATGTTTTGCTTCCATGATTGCATCATTTTTTGTATCCACTTTTGCATCACCTTTTGCATCCATTTTTGGTGCACCCCATTATGCGCCCACTTTTGCGCCTACTTTTGTTGCATCCATTTTTGCATCCATGTTTTTATCCACTTTTGCATCCAGTTTTACACTCAGATGTTGAAGATGAAAATGAGGATAATGATTATTATATTAAGGATGGTTATGATGATGATGATAATGTTGTTGATAATGACGAGAACAATGACAATGATGATGATGATTATGATGATGATGATGATGATTATGATGAGGATAATGACAATGACGACATTGCCGATGATTATGATGGCAATGAAATGAATGGTGATGATGGTGATGATGACAATGACAATGATGATGATTATGATGAGGATAATGACAATGACGACATTGCCGATGATTATGATGGCAATGAAATGAATGGTGATGATGGTGATGATGACAATGACAATGATGATGAGTACAATCAGAATAATGATGTTGATCATCTTAAAAAATAAGTTTTTATTTGTCATGCATAAATCATGTGTGTCCTTCATGACCCTTTTCCACTAATCACATATTTTGGGTAGATGCTATTTCTTATGCCAAAGGTAATGATGAATAACTGATGAAAATGTCAATAATCATGATGATGATGTCAAGGACAATGGTGATGTTGATGACATGGATGATGATTATGCCGATGATGATGACTATTGTGATAATCATGATGACAATGACAAAGATGACGATGATCATCATCATCATCATTTCCATCATCGTCTTCATTAAAAACATCATCACTGTCATTGTCATCTAGTTCATCATCATCATCATTTAAAGCATATGGGATATGTTTACCATTTAAAGCATGCATAACAAGTGGGATTATTCTAAAACACCCCACCAAAGTACAAAATTCAAACCACAAGGGAAACATAATATTGAAATTGTTCCAATTTTCTTTCTCCCAACAAAACATGCTTCATTTTAGGGAATTAACTTAAAATCCATACATTCATAGTCCATCCATACTATACTTGTAATAAATCTAAATATAATACTTACCCTTGACTGTTGATTTTTTTGGTGTGCAGACCTGTTTACCCTTGACTATTGATTCTTCTGGTGTGCAGACTTGTCTACCCTTGACTGTTTATTTTTTCCTCTTCCAGCACTTTTAGCCTCGAGAGTTGCTCAAATCCTTTCAATTCTCTTTTGTTGTAGCAACTCATTTTTGTTTTTAATTGTTTTATTCAATTTTTCCAATCTTGCTTCATATTCTGTAGTCTCATTTTGTGGTTTAATGATCATCTCTCTCAATGCCCTTTGAAACTCAACCTTCAAACCTACAATAAATGTTTCTTTCTACTTCAATTCTTGCTGAAATTCTGCTTCCTTACCAAATACAGTCTTCAATGGTGGCATGTTCAAAACTTCAGGCCTGTTTTTCAGCTCATTTTCAAGTCTCCCTATAGTTTCCTCATTTTTTTTCTTTTGATCCTGATACATGTCTTTCAGTCTGTCAAGGTCAGAAATCGATTCTCCTAGAACTACAGTAAATTTAGAACATTGATCCTTAATAAGTTGATCCTTTTGGTCAATTATTTTTTCAGTTTCCACAATTCTTGTCTCTAAACCTGTAACACGATGTACGAAATCAAGAATTTGGACATCCTTAGTTCTGCACAATTCATCGCTAGCTTTGAAGGAATCCTCCCACAAGGTAGATTGTTCTTTGAAATGTACCATTTTATCAAATAAAGACAAAACAAATATACCATCAAAAGAATATTTGGCATGAATTAGGTCTTCATCACTCGTTGGTGAATGGTCCATATCATTGTTCACAAATTCCTCCCATTGATCTGCATTTTCATTTCCATGCATTCCAACCAAAGTTGTGATAACAACATCTTCTTCAAGGGAAAGCGAAGGCATGTCATTTCCCACAGGTTCCATATTGTCCTCTAAAGGTTGGCTAATATTCTTTTTCTGGTTGAGTCACCCAATGAAGAAGCAAAGTATGACTGATCTCTCTAGTTTTGCATATGGTTGATAAAGAAATCCGAGCTCAATGTGTGCTCAATCAATCACCAAGAACCTTGTCGTAACTATAGCAAATGTGTCGAAAATGCATGAGTTGACCTGCGCATTGAAAGCTAGCATTGGTTTGGCGGGTGTGCAAAGATAGCCATATATCGTCGATATAGAGACGAAAGTTCCTCTAAAATTAAAAACATCGATATTGCCACGATTTTTCTGCCATTATAAAAAAAATGAAGTATTAATCCACGAATGTTCAAAACGTGGGAATTTTTCGTGGAAAAATCTGACCAAATGTATTAGTGGATCCATCTTGGAAGGCACTCTACCCTGTACCATCGGTCACCTCGCACAGGCTTTGTCTTTGATGCCTCTCTCAACACATAACAAGAATTTAAAGGTCGGCGGCGCTCGGATCAGCTACCTGGTCACCCTGCTCGATGGCCTTGTACGGACTTGGATCGAGCAGTAGATTATAACATGCATCCTCTACAACCACTCCAATGAATTTGGAAATTCCATCTCTCAAGCCAAATAGAGAGAAAGAAACAACAAGAAAGTAATTCACTCACTGATCATGTCACTTAGACTCCATGCAATGCCTCACATGGGTAGCAGCTCGAGGGGAGCACAAGGCCAAACAACATTCTGTCGTTCCATTTCTATTGGGTATAGAGACGATATCCACATAAGTGTGCGTAGAGTGGTGGATGACTGGGAATTCGAGTTCGTAGCTCATCATCGCACAACACAACCCTGACGTGATAGGATTTTCCACTACTAGTGGATGAATATTTTTCTTTCCCAATTTCTATAGGAAAGAAACTGTGCTCCCTCACCCCCAACTTCCAACGATTCTGATAGCTCCTCAACACAACAAACATCCTTGGCTTCATTGAGTTTGAACCAGCAGGACCTTGCCAAAGAAATTAACTATATCGAGGACACCAAGTACACATGATGTATGTCAGAGGCTCCACTCAACGTGGCGACAAGGGGGTGGACTGAAGAAGGGCACATGCAGATTTATAGCTCACCATAACAGATGTTGACACCTCCTCCTGCAACGGAGTCACATAAGGATATTGAAACTGCTCTCTCCGGTGAAGATGACGGCTACATCAAGCCATGTCCCATTGTCAAAGAACCATGGCGAAAGCTGTAAGGTCCCAAAATTTTCTAAAATATTACGTTTTTTTTTCTCTTTTCTATTACCTTTGTTAGTATGCCGAATAAATATGATAGTTTTGACAGGGAAGACTTGGTCTCCCTCATAAAGGGAAATGTATGGACCGATGCAACAATTTTATGTATGTGCCCTGATATTAAAGATACACGTCCCAAACACTATGCATGTAATATTTTTTGTACTTTAATATAATTTTATGCTATTTACAAAAAAATGTTTGTACTATAACTTAGATTCTCCTTTTCGAGCTCTTTCCTAGGTTCCTTTTCTAGCTTGCCTCTATATTATGATTTCCACTCTAATCCAATATCTAAGTGAGAGCCTCCAAAATCACCAAAAGGTGAAAACTTTAGCTCTAGAGATACGGTGAGGATAGACATGTTGCATGTGATATTAGTGACTTGTATTTCTAGCTTTTCAAATCCTTGCTCATAATCACCTACAAGTTTTTCGCTATGCGTGTCCACCGTGTTTAGGGTTTGAGGAATTTTTCCACCACTAAATCTTGCAATTTCCCACAAAAACCCGAAGAAAACTTCTCTCATAACAATATGTTTCATAAATTTCCATGTATATTCCATTGGAATAGTTTGTCACAATGGATTTTACAACTTAATTATTTGTATTAGCATATTTCTGTTGAATGCTAAATAAATTGGGACTGAAAGAAAATTAACTAGAGAATACATAGACCTTCATACATATTCTTGGTTCACAACTAACCTAGTAGTGGTTCCCATGTACTAATTTTTGAGGTTAATAATACCATGCACAGTTTATATGTGTTAGTTTGAGGATTTTTCAATGGAATCCTAGGAAGTAAGGGTCGGGGATCGAGGCTCTTTTTTTCTTCCCCTAGTATGTTCAAGGACTCAAGACCCATCCAAAGTGCCCAAAATATCGTAATGAAAGATGAATTCAAATCAAATGCCAAAGACACCCTAAAGAGGGATTGTGTCATGGTTTATAGGTTTCGTTCATAATTACTAATATAAAAAAGGTTCAATTAGAGAGGAAATCTAGTGTTTCCCTACTTACAACATTTATCCCTCAACAACCATTTCCATTGCATAGAACCTACTCATTGCACATATATCAACTCCGAAGTCCAAAAACTAGCTATAAAGGGAGGGATCCTCAAAAAAATCATAATGCACTTTTTTCATTCATCGATGATTGTCAAGGATCAATGACCCATCCATTTTGCTTAGACATTATAATGGCATCCATATCCAACTCAAGTGTCAAAAACCCCTGCAGAGGTGTGACTCCATGCCATTTTACATGGCCCTTGATTATGAGAAGACATGTGTAGTGCATAAAGGAATTTGTGTATCTTTCTTATGTTATTTAGAGATTAAGAACCATTCTCAGTCTTCAAAACCTAGATTCATTTTTCCCATATCCATTGAATAGACCAAAGATATCTTAGTGTGGAGGTTAGAGCTATGTTTAGCGATGTAAACATGTGTAATTGTATTTTAAATTTTTGGCATTTGATTTTATATTTTCCATTACACATTCACATGGAAAAGCTAAGCTTAAAAATTACATATTACTTCATAACCCGTATTGCAACTGAATATGAAGCAAACCCTACCACATAGAATAAGTTAATTAATATTAAATTACTTTAGATCAAATTGAGTAAAACCAACATAGATCCATCTTAAGATTTTCTTACACCTTAAGAAATTGGATCCCTCTTGGTTCTTAATAGATGCCCGTGTAAGATAGATCTACCTTGGTTTTAACTTGTTTAATTTTATGTGACTACCTAAATTTTGATAAGTTATAAGCCTACATGAATATTTTTACCTAAGGGTTGATTATTTATAAATGAACAAAATATTCATGTAGTGCACCAAAGTGTGATAGCTTCTGCCTGTCTTTTATTCTTCACATTGTCAAAGAACTTCGCCATAGAATTTGCAAAACCTATAATTACAAAACCTAGTTGCTGCACAAGGGTTATCTAAAACCCTGCACGAGAAATATGCCCAGCACATTGCCCAGCATCAAGCAGGGTCGATTGCCCAATATGTGCCAATATTTTCTTCTTAATCCTATAATTGCAAAACCTGGTCATTGCACGAGGGTTCTCTGAAACCCTGCACGAGAAATCAAATGCTATATCAGAAATTAGTGTTTAAACCCAAGCGATGGATGCAAGTTTTTGTTTTTTAAGGTGGATGTTTTCAGTGGATGCAGGACCTGGGACCCCAATAATTTGTATGCAGGATGAGCTTACAAGAGTGCCCATCAACGCCTCCAGGTTTGAGAATAAGGTGGGATCCTCGGATGTAGTGGCTTGTGAATCACCGATCAAAGAGCGAGCAGCTGGGTTGAAGATTTCAGAGAGATTATCTATAGATCCAGTGGCTTGTGAATCACTGATCAAAGAGAAAGTAGCCACCAGGTTGAATGATTTGGTGGGAGCTATAGATGTAGTGGCCGGTGAACCACTAATTCTTTATCATTTACCATTCAGGTAAGGTAATCTTTGCACTCTCCAATTTACCACAGCAGAGCTATTTCATTTATAAATCCGCCCACTGGCATGAGTATACGTAGTAGTAGGCCCAGGACTAGAGGCACCTGTTACACTCCTTCCATAATCTCGCTAAAGTCATTAGGCCTAGCGGGCCAGAGTCATTCTCAAAGTGTTTGGCCTGCCTCCTTAATGTCAGTAAGTAAAAGTGAACTTAATCAATACGACGCTAATGCCTATCCAGCCAGTATAGAACCACTTTTTCTGCACCTTTGGCTTTTCGAGGCATCTCTCCAAGAGGATTACAATTGGCCCGAATTTGTCAGGCCCACAAGCACCCTGTTTTTACCAATACGATGGCCCTTAAAAATTTGAATCAATAATTACAACTATTTTTCATTTGGCTAAGTCCATACTGTTATGTCATAATCACCCAGGTCTTGCACCTAGAATTTAACTTGACGAGTAGACTGATATTCCATTGCTGAAATACAACAAAGTAGAAATGTCAAAAGCATCTGTTAATGGAAGAAAAAAAAAATTGCAAGTGTTAGATGAGATACACACCTAAATTGAGAAACCATCAAATATCAATTGATGGCTTATCTCTGACTTCAAAATTCTGGATAATTTTGAAAACATCTAAAAATGTATCAGTCAATTGACGTCTCACAATCATTTCACTTCAATTTCACTTGACAAATCGGTGCATCCTACATAACTAGCAGTGATCTTGTCAATGCTAAGAACCGCCTTCAAAATACCTCTCTCTGCACTAGTTCTCCGAGAAGATGAGACCATCCACAGAAGCCAATCAAAATGATCGTGACTTCCTTTACAATGAAGGCATATAAGGCTGCGGCCTTAATATTCTAAATTAGTAATCACGTATCTCTGGTAGTAACCATTCTACAAGGGAAGGGTTGCTGCACAGAAAATGTCTGCGCAAATCTGAAAAGATGCCAATCTAATGTTTTTTAGTAAATTCCAAGGGTCCGAAATAATTGGCAGTAAGCTACAGCTAGTTTCACTATAAGTGTTTGACAAAATGTTTAAGCCACAAATTGTCTACATTTAGTTTCAGCAGTACCACATACTAAGTGTTGGGTAA
The DNA here is from genome assembly GCA_001517045.1 of Pseudotsuga menziesii. Taxonomy (NCBI): domain Eukaryota; kingdom Viridiplantae; phylum Streptophyta; class Pinopsida; order Pinales; family Pinaceae; genus Pseudotsuga; species Pseudotsuga menziesii. The sequence continues at coordinate 74,405 of LPNX010649625.1, forward strand.
AGTAAGCAGTTTGGGTATTCAATATTCATTTACAATACACGAATCAGTCTGGGCCTCATACATCACCTACAATAGCCTATTGAGTTTCACAAGTGTCACGAGAAGATGCTCAGACAGCAATTAGGTGGATAAAAATTTGGGTCAATTTTGACTTAGGATATTACAGAAGGTGTTGTAGGGATAGAGCTACTTTCTATTGCATATCTTACAGGTTTAGCATTACCTCTTTCTGGTGAGCCTTTTGTGGTCTTAGGAGTAGGACTTAAAGAGGAACGGGGTTACATCAAGGTGAAAGTGGGTGTACTTTCATGAATAGTTGTCGATCAAAGCATTGGGTCCACTAGGTCCACCTATCATATTTGGTTCAACTTATCCTCGATCGTGGAAGAGTGCCAATTTTTGAGCTAACATTTATCACAAAAAATGAATAAATAACACTCCAACTCTATGTTTCTTTTATAGACCAAGAAAGGCCAAAGGATTACAAAATTTAAAACCCTAATTCTCAATCTGTCTAGAAAAGTGCACCCTCACTGCATGAGCAATCTGCCTAATAAGTGTACCATGGTCCATAACACCATGAGTGCCCTGAAGGGATTCCTGAATTAACTTATGCTTGGGAGATGGGTTTGACAACCAATGGCCTAACTCTTCTTTGCTCTAGAAATATCAAGAAAATTATGGTGTTTGGAGATTTCTCACTAATCAATGGACAAGTTAAAGAGGCTAAAAGTAAAAGGTCAAAAGCAGATCCACTCTATCCTGAATGGTGGACAGAGTTATAGTGCCCCTGCTCTCCATTGATTTAGTAGACGTCTTCCATAATTGAAGAAAGAACAATTTCCAAGCTGATCAATTAGTAAATCAAATAGTTCATTTTGATAAATGGGTGTTATTAAAAGATGGGGACACCACTGTTATTACCCTAAGGCATCAAGAATCACTTTGAATGGTATGGATAAGCCAACAATTGCCATTTGTATGAGCAAGGATATTGAGGTTGAAGCTTTAAATATACCTAGTGCCCTCACCAGCCTCCCACACTTGAATGTTGCAGATATGAGTGGAATGTTTAAGTCGGCCTTTGATGAGATTCAATAGAACAAGTGGTATATATCGTAGGCAGACCAGCGATCATGACATGGATTTTGGGTCTCATTTGGGGCATCTCTGGACCAAAGGTTCCTTGTTTGCTTGTAGCAGGATTGGCGCAGGGTTCAATGCAAGCATTATGGGGCAAGAAGACCGAAACCAATGCAGTTAGTGAGTAGTGTTGGGTGATATTCTCTACAGTTTCGCAAGGGAACAAAGGTCTATTATTTTGATTTTTTATTGCTATGATTATGTTGTGTTAATTGGCCCTATCAAGCCCACACATTGGGCTTCTCTCCTCGGTCATTTTTAGCCATGTCTTTCCTCTGCAATGGTAGTCTTAACTTTTGCAATGGCTAGGGTCTTTTGCATTTGGAAACCCTTGCATATAGTCACACTATGGCTAGCCATCCTTCTTCTAGGAGAAACTCTGGCAAAGGAATTTATGAGGTAAAGAAGTTGTTGAGACACGTAGCCAGTCAATTGTAAGGTCTGCATAAGGCCATGGAATACATCAGTTCTCGTGTGTAGGTCCAGACTCCAAATAAAGAAGCAGGAAGAATTAGAATTTCAGATTGGAGAACAAAAGCAGAGGATAGACAAATTGGCAAGTGACATGGAAGTTAATATAATATCATTTTGAGTTTAGCAAGAAGCTCCAATCTGTCCTTATACCCCTCAATACTCTTGTCAATTGTATGCATGGAGTCCATTGACTCCATGGTAGGTTTTAAAATTGTCTCCACAAAGCTGGAAGGACACTCCTCCATCATGACAACTTGTCGCACCTCCACTAGATCAGCAAGTAGCCTGTAAAGGCCACCATCTTGAACTCTCTGGCCAAAACTTGACCAGGTTTAGGGCTTCATTTTCTAATGAGCACTTGCTGACCAACAAATTCTACCATACATTGTAAATCTATCATGGAAGAAACAAAAGAAGACTTCATTAAACTAGGAACATACAATACATAATCTATGTGAAGAACATCACCTAAAGGCATTAGGAAGGAGATAGAGACAGCTAGTGGCATCATTCCCAACTCCCCCTATATTGCATCCACCTGTTCTTGCAATATACTGAAATCCTTCTTGTCAAAGGTCATGTGTATGGATGCTCTACTGTCGACACACCACCCTACACTAGAAAAGGTGTTAGTGGAAAAACACGATGCCAAGGAGAAATTTGTCTCAAGTATGGAATCCAACTCATTTGCTTTGGCTGAAGCTTCTACACTCTCTGAAGCTTCTACACTCTCTGCAAACTCTTGTTGTTGTTGCTTGGCTTTCTTCTCACTCTCATATAAAGCGACTATAGCATCAAACATCTCCTTACTGATCTTCTTTCTGACAATGGGAATGATCAGGTGATCCTTCTTATGGTCAAGGATGGCTCACTTTGCCTTGGGTGTCTTATTGTTATATTCTACCAACCAAGAAGCATCTGAAGAAGTGTAAATTTCTTCTCCACAAGATTTCAAAGCTCATGCTTCCTCCCAAAGCATCTACACCCAACACTTACACAGAACAAAGTAGGAAGGACCTTCCAATCTATGTTTGTACCTGACACTGAAGGTAATCATCATGTTGCTGCTAGAACACATTGCTACACAAAACAGATCAACAACCTACAATAACCTATCACATGTCCACAGTTATTTTTCTCAAGCATCCCACCACTAAAACCTTACAAGAAATCCCTACCATAGGTAAAATCCCTACTACCCATACATGGATTCCTGGAAGGTTTCAGAAATGAACTCTGATACCATGTGAAAATTTTCAACTCATGGTAATGGTCAACTATACTCATATTAAAATGATAATAGCTAGAAATGAAAGCACTAACCTAATCTCAAAACTACATAATATGATCTATAATTAGAAACTGAAACACATCCCACTGAAAAAGTATGAACAGCAATGCTAAACGGACTATAAAACCTGCTATTGTTTTCTCATTAATTCTGGAAAAGAAATCTGCTACAAGAAACTCAAAATACCACTAATCTCAAGCACAAAAACTGAATAAATACCGACCCAACCCTGACTTCCTTTTATAAACTATGAGAGGCTACAGGTATACAAAATTAGCCCAAACCTCAAATTTAGAAAACCCTAACTCTAAATCTATCTAGAAGATTGCACACTACCTGCACGACCAATCTTCCTAGATAAGTGTGCCTTCACAGCTTGAGAGAGTTGTCTAAATCAGTGCAAAATACATAATCTGGAAGTTGCCCTAACATCCTGCACTTTCTCTATATCTGGAAAAACTAAAAACAGAACAGCAACTCTGATTCTAGAACACACAAAATTAGTAAATATGCTAAAATGATCCTGCTTCTAAAATTAAAACATGCATGCACTCCTAACTCAGTATATATGGTATTCCACCTATGCCCAAGCTTGAATAACGCAGTACTATTACCTACAGCCATCTCTGCCATGCACAGGAATCATGATAGATCTGGATCTGCTACACTACCATACTAAAGTTGCAACTTATTATGCTGCTACAAGTGAACACCTCTGACCAATACATAAAGCATACAAAAGGAAGTCTATATCATGTGTTCCTGCACCTCAGGACACATTTCAAGAAAACTCCACCAAACCAAAAAAATCTAATAGCTTCTAAATATGAAAGTCGAGAAAATAACAATATTTTTCAAGCTTCAGTGCTGAAATTAAAAAAGCTTTTCAACAGGACATGATGTGCTAAACAAATTACATAGGAAATGAGAGATAGACAAATAGTTCTCAAGAAATAGATTCCTTCAGAAGTCCTTATGTGGAAGATCCAGTTAGAGGAGAGACAAAGGGGAGTTGCAGAGTTGCAAAAGGGGTCATTAGTACCCAATTGCGCATCATCAGAGAAACACTGGAGTAGATGAAGTCTAATTACTTGCAGTTTATGGATAGGGACCTTGCTCTTAAGTTTTGCAGAAGATAAGGAAAAGATGGTTGAGGATCTCAATTACCAATTGAGCTTGGCATGATCTTCATTATTGATAGCAACAAATACTTCATAATTCTTGACATGAGTGACACATGAGAGCATGAGTGTCACACGTGATTTGGGGGAATGACCTTTGATGATTATGCATGAGGAGCCTTCAAAGTTGCAGGTGAATGAGGAGAGATGTGACATAGAGGGCTTGGACCATGAACGTGATCACGAGCCACTTATGTTGGAGAAAGGATCAATCATGAAGGGCATAGTTAAGCACCTACCATGTGGACCAGCCATCTTGGGTGTATCAAGGACCTTGCATCTCCAAGTCCATCAAGGACCTTGCATCTAGCTAAGAAATGTTTTTTCTCCTTCATTTGAACTGGATTATTGTTGTAGTCATATTGGACTCACTAATAATTTCACAATTTCCTTTGAATTGAATTCCATTTGTTAGCACATGAAGAATGCATGATAATTCCATTTTGCTGCTGATAAAGTAGACCGTGTTCATTTCTCTGGGCTGCTCTTGGACTGTTCACTTAGGCATCATTCCTCTGGGGTTGATAAACCTTATTTTTGAATGTGCATACCCTCTCCTAATAGGCCATGACTACGGTATGGTCTATTCTAGCTGGGATGTGAATGTGTTGTTTCTATTCTATAGATAGTGGTTGATTTTGAAGCTATAGTAGGTACAGGTTTTGTAGATGGTAGGTATAATGGAGTTATATGTAATTCTTGGCAGATTTAAGAAATGTTCCCTAAGTTTATCTTTAGTTTGTAGCACTATTTAGTTTGTAGGCATCTTCTTTTAGTAACCATTCATGAATTCTTCTCTTACCATCCCATTACTGAACAAAATTACCTCATCAATGAATAACAAAATTTATGTAGCAACACACACATCCTCAATTGGATTCTACATCTATTTCTTAAACACATCCCTTATTCTTTGTCCATATCAATTTTAGGTTATTAGGTATGCATCAATGCATTATGTTGTTCTCTAAGACTCTTTTGCGGACCACTTTAATAGATTGTGTAACTGTTTATCATATTTTGTTTCCTAAGGACGGTATATTTTTGTGCTTATTAGTGTGTTTGAAAAATTAAATTGGATTTTAAGCTTGAATTTCTTTGGATCTTATTGTCTTTTATTAGAATTACAAATGATCAAATCTATGTGTTAATATTGCTCCTCTTCCCGATTCTTAAAGGCTTCTAGCTCAATGGAAGAGCGCATGTTTTATAAGCAGGAGGTTGGTGGTTCGATTCCTCCATGCCCTGATGATATTGGAATGTATTTATAAAGGTAAAAAATGTAGTAGTGCAAGATGGATGTAATATTAGATGCAACACTAAATGCAAAACAAGATGTAAAAGTGGATGTCACACCAAACACAAAAGTGAATGCAAAAGTCGACCTTATGTCAAACGCAAATATGGACACAAAAATGGATGTCACACAACGCAAAATTGAATGCAAAAAGAGACTCAACACTAGACACAATTAATGACTCAAAACTAGATGCAATACTATGTCCAAAACTAAACGCAACAGTAGATGCAAAAGTGGACTCCTAACTAGACGTAAAATTGGACATTAAATTGAGCACAAAATATGGTGTATCGATGGACATAAAACTAGGTGTAACACCAGGTGCAAAAATGGAAGGAACACTTGGTGCAAACAAAAACTTAAAATGAGACACAATTTTGGATGTAACATGGGACAAAACATTGGATGTAAAACTAGACGTAATATTGAATGCAAGATGGGATGCAACATTGGACACAAAACTAGATGCAATATTAGATACAAACATGGTTGCAAAACTAGGCACAACATTAGGCGCAACACTGGGTGCAACATTGGGCTCAAACATAGATGCAAAAAAAGACATCAACCGGGATGCAACACTAGGTGCAAACCTAGATGCAAAATACGATGTAAAACGAGATGAAACATTAGGCACAAACATGGATACAAAAAAAGACGTAAAACAAGATACAAAAGTAGATGCAAATGGGGATGCAATATTATAAGTAAAATTGGATGCAAAACTAGATGCAACATTGAGCCGAAAATTGGATGCAATCCTAGATGCAACGTTAGATGTAGAATTGGACACATAATTTTGTGCGAAACATGGTGCAAACTCGATGAAAAACTAGGAGCAAAATAAGACACAAAATTGGATGCAAAACTGAGCGTGAAACTAGGTGCAAACAAGGATGTAACAAAGGACACAAAAAAATATGCAATAGAAGTTGCAAAATTGGGCGGAAATAAAGGCGTGACAAAAGATGCAAAAAATTGGGCGCAAAAATGGATGTTAAAAAGGACGGAAAAAAAGATGCAATAGATGGCGTTTTATGAAAATGTACAATAGCTCCAAGTTTAGCGCCAGATTGTTCATCACAATTGGGAAAAAATTACACTAAAATTCGGCGCTAAATTCGACGCTAAATCTAATTTTTGTTGCAGTGAACACAAGGTCATGATCTTAATACAACATACGATCATAGTACATGCATCTGTCATGACCTCAACATCCTAACTTGATACAACACAAGTTCTTAACTTAATACAACATAAGTTAATGAACTTAATACAACATAAGTTATGGACTTGATACAACATAAGTCTCAAGGAGAGGTTTCTGAACTTAATACAACATAAGTTCTGAACTTGATACAACACAAATCTCATGGAGAGGTTTCTGAACTTAATACAACATAAGTTTCAGACTCGATACAACACAAGTCTCATGGAAAATGAATCTTGATGTTGTGCATTTAACAAATGTATCATCTATTGAGTGGGTCATGTACTCACCTTCTACTAAGTTGTTACATTCTAGTGGTGTTCACATTGGTCCTATGACTAACAACCAAATAAAAAAGTGATGTTGTGATTGAATTATTAGTTGATGTTGTGGCCCTTCATGTTTGTCAATTGAATGTCCATATAGATTCTCCATTCCTAGACACATAATTGATACATAGCCCCTATCTCCTCATGGAGTATTTGTGCATAAACTTCTTACTTGACAATTTGAGTATATCACATTTATTAATTTCCCTGGATTCAAAATTCTTATGTAGAACATTTGCAAAAAAATAGATTAGAATTTAACACATTAGATGTTAAAGAACAATAGACACATGTACATAAAAGTGCACATGTAAATAAAATTCCAGTTCTTTATGAAGTTATCCATACATTAAAGATGCACATTTGATACAAGACATACAAGTTTCACTTGTAGATCGAGTTTATGTACATTTTGTTTTCAAACTTATACTACATGCTAATACAAAATCTAAGCATTGTGTTGATTGCATAGATATTAATAAAATCCTTCATGGGGTTGTAAGAGATAGTTGGATTACCCCTTTTCCACCTTTGTGGTTGGAGGAAGTTAGTTCCCCTCCTTTTAATACCATGAAATGACTAAACAACTCACTCCACTCTAGGTGGGATCCTAATGCATGCCTCTAAGACTCATTCCTCTATATCATTTAGATAAACGGTTGGATTCCCTTTGTGAGAAACCCCATCTTCCATTTGAGTGTCTCTAGGATAACTACAAGCCACCCCCATTTTTCCCACCTGCTATGTAGTTAGATTTAATCTAGCCTCTCCCATTGTTCACCATCACACTCCACTTAGGGATACTATGGCCTCCTAGGTCCAATATCTATCCATCATTTTACTTGACGGTGAGTAATAAGTATGTACTAAAATGAGAATAAAATCTCACCTATGTTTCCCCATGTACCATTTGGTGCAAGGGGGAGGTCTAGGACTCCATTTTAATCCATCATGTTGTACGTATAATCCTCCAACTCCACACTCTACAAATGTCACACAATGAAGAATGCCTTGCCAATTAAGACTAGTCAAACATCACCTCCCCCAACACATATCTTTGGCTCAAACAATATGGCCATGTATCTCTCTCACACCCCCTACATTCATTACTAATGCATCCAAATTTATGGAATGGAGACAAAGGAGAAAGAGCATGGGAACTACCATATCCAAATTATTCCATGTGGTCCCTCTTACCAACATCCATCTAATACTATATGTAATGCAAGATTCCTCCCACGAGTAAATAATCCCTTCCAAAGACTAAGTGTTGATCCACCCAAATGGGTCATAAAAGAACTTAAGCAATCCACATTGAACTAATGACTAAGTGACCTATCCATCAACCTAGGCCATATTTAAGAGGCTTTCATGTTATCTCTCCCTCTAATGAGACAACATGCATCATCCTTTCTAAGTTAGATAATGATGGTTGTTTCCCTATTTGGTTAGGTGAAACCAAGCTTCTATTCATGGATTTAATACACAATACCATGCTCATAAATTCGCAAAAGGTGCACAAAACCATGACCCAAAAAATGGGTATAAAATCATGGAAATTTTTGAAATTTTCTAAAACTTTATCTACTAGAAATAACGAGACAGTTAGGTGGATTAACATGGAACTGACAAAATTGAAAAGAGTTGCTTCAATATGCTAGAAATAGAAAATCCCATCCCCTTCACTATCCAACTATTAGGTATGCACATGATTTCGAAATTTTGATATTTGTCTCTTTATAAGCTAAATTGGAATTTTCATTTTGATGGTTTGGAGGCATACAAACTCCATTTTGTGTGTAATTTATACCATTATATACATTTTCTCAAGATATTTCACTTGGTTTATTTTTGTTCATGTGTGTAGGACCTGCCTAGAACCCCATTTGTTGCATTTGACAGTGTTTTTAGTGTATGTTTAGACCATTTAAGGTATCTTTGTTATTCTAGAATATAGGCACCTATAATGAATAGATACTGTAAATGTTTTCAAATGGTAAAAAAAGAATCAAAGTTACACTAGCAATTATGATAATTTGAGGTTTGTGTATATATTTGTAGTTCTACATATTTAGCAATAAATTCTTTGGTCTCTTTGACAATTTTGAAAACATATGCTCGTTGAATTCATACTTATGAATGTCCCACAAAATCCATTAATAGTAGGAAGATTAGTGGTGTGCATAAAATACTTTGTAGTGGATCAAGCATTTTGTTTTTGTTTGGAATATATTCGATAGTTGGTTCACAAGAATAGCTTCCAGTTCTACAAGCAGCACCTGTTCAACAACATACATGCAATTAATTTCAACATCAATGTTAGTTAAATCATAAGTTATAAATCAAAAGTTGTAACAATTAATCAAAATAACTAGTAAGGAATTGAACATAGAATCCTTCATCACTAAATGTAACCTTGAAATTTTCATATTGAATCTCCAAATTAACTAACTTAATTACCAAACTTTAGTGAATATATGAACCATTAAAATTTGAAAATAATAACAATTTTCAAACTCTTTTTTTTGGTAATATAGCTATACCATTAAGAAAAGTACAACGTTCAAAAACCTTTGATTTTCGTCGTTCATCTTATTATACTATTGAGCTAGAATTATTTACATAACGGTGCATATATCAAGCACCATTTATATAAGTGGTTTGTATGTGGGTTTTTTTGTCTCTTATATTTTTATCATTATCATAATGATAGTTTTGGCCTCTAGTTATAGTATTTTTCCAAATATCATAGTCGAAATATTTATTCTTAGAGAGATAACACCATTTTAGCAATTGTATATGTAAAATATTTGTGTTATTCTTTAAGTAAGAGTAAAAAAAGTATCTACATGTTAGTGTTATCATTCATTTTGTTCTCAACATAATATGTATCCGATGGAATCATAGAAATCTACTATATTTTTTCTACATGCATTCCCCCACAAGGTTACACTACTGAAAATTGGGCCTTGATCTAATGGAGCCTACAAAAGATCTTCCTCCCTGACCTAAGTGGACAAACACGGATGAAAAGTAATATAAAAAATAAGGATATCATATCAAATTGTTGTTCCCAAAAACCCTCGAGCAATAGAGGAACAAGATGATAATTCATTTCATCCAATCCTTATGAAACTCCCAACATCAATGGATGCATCTTCAATAATCAAACATTTCAAAGGAACAACACCCTTCAATGTAAACATTGATTTGTATATCCCTTTATTTGGTAAAGATAAATGCACAAGATCTAGAGAGATGGTTATATAATCTAGAGTTATTTCTTTGTTCAAAATTTCCCTAACAATGAAAATATTACAGTCACACTGTTGAAGCTCCTTCCCCGAGCTAAACATTGTTGGGATACTCATTGTCCACAAAAATTTGGAAATTATTATAAAAATATGAGATAGAAACCACATGTGGGAATTTTAAATACCATCAAGGAGGCGTATTAACACGTTGGAAACTTTAACAGATAGTACCAACATGGACAGTGTTATGCCAAAGTAAAGACTAGATTATGCTGGAATACACTAATGCATTTAGGCCCAAGGTTAATAAAATACATACTAAGGATTGTAGAGCATGGCCCCATTTGGAGCCAGATCCAACTCAAAGGCCTAGAGTAGCATAGGGAGATGCACTTGGACATCATTCCCCAACATTTCCCTTCTTTGTGAGAGAGGTTGGTTGGGGGGGGGGGTGAATTAGTGGACAACACTTTCATAGGGAAGTACAAAGGTTTTTCATTGGTTATTTTGTGCATGTGCTTTTTGGAAACCACCATGGATAAAGGGTCCTTCTCCTCCATCTCAAAATGGAAACCACTTCTTTAACCTTGAATTAATATCATAGGTTCTTTTCTCTTTCCTTCCTAAAATGTTAATTTTATTTAAAATGCTATTTTTATTTGAAATCAATTGCTTTGAAAGGCTTTTACAATTGGTAAGGGTAGACAAGGTTGAGTATATACACCAATGTAACAATCCACTATTGAAGGACTTATTGTTCATCCCTGTGTTATTTTTTATTGTACAAAGAATGGAAACTCCACTACTAGTTTGGTTGTCAACCAAAACTTTTTATTTATGATGTTAAGTCCTAACAATGTTTGGATCAAACCTAGCAAAACTATATAGCTATTACCAAATGCCATCTCACCCACATCTCTCACTTCACAGTTGGTTCTCTTCTAGTTGTACAAGGTGTATCCCTATTTGATATTTATAATACCAATTAAGTTTAGGATCTTACTACACGTGATTAGAGAGCTAAAATAAATCATTTAAGGATACAATTTTTAAGAAAATGGAGAGATCAACAAGGTTGATAATTGTCCATTGGGATGTAGAGTTTCAAGTAAATGTACAAGGTGTTGAAAGTGAATGCAAACAATTTCAACATGCTAATTTTAAATATCAAAGAATCACACTAAATATAGTCAACCACAACATGAACCAATGTCAGATAAGAATGGTTTTTTATCAAGCTCATACAACCATAAGCCATATGTGAATTATGTAAGGTTATTATTACTCAAAGCTACATGAGGTAGTAAGGTTTTATGACAATAACCTTTGATCTTCCAAATTTAAAAAGAGAAACAAGAGGCTGGCAAGTCAGGCGCTACTTATACCCATATTTTTCAAAAACCCATAGAATTGATAATGATCCAGATGAAAAATAGAGAAAATTAATTCATATATGTTTGGTTTCAACATCAGTATCACATATCCAATTTCCAAGAAATAAGAGAAGATGTGAATACATAGTTGCAAGTACATAATAACTCTAAAATTATATTGCACAATGCACTTTCTTAGGGAGATTATCCTCTAAATACAACCCTTTCAAAAGCTTCATTTCCTACTAAAATAGAATAAGGGATTTTATCTTTATTGATATGGCCAAAGATGATCACCAATATCTATAATCATCTTAGAGAACAATTACTCATATTTATGTCTCACATAGTCATAAATTATCATTGAGCAAAAATTAATAGCTTATGGGAACAAAAACACCATCATGAGTCATGACTTGGTCAATGATTATCATCTCTCAATAAACTCAATACCTCCCAAGAAATAATAATAATTTGAGAGCATATATTTCTCAAGAAAAAAAAATTGGCTCCACAGTCTTTATGTTTCCATTAAAATATTTGCTTTCCATCATCACCATCTTGACAAAGTCAAAGACGATTATCCCTTGATCTTCTTAATGGATCATGCTACACATTCTTTGAAATAACCAGTTATGGCCATGATACAATCCTGTGACTATCTTTCTAAGATTTTGGGTTCTTCTATCTCGCTTAATTTGTGAATCAGGTTGTTTGATATGATCAACATGGTCTCAAATATCACACAATCATGATATTGCCTAATCATTCACTTGTGGGTGGAATTCATCTCTCTAACCTTCACAAGAGGAGATTTTATGGATGCAATGGAAAAACCATTTATTCTCATTTTTCACCCTTTTAACCTACTTCCACAAGCAACATTGATCTAATATGATTGGATGGTTCTATCTCTCAACCTTTTCTAACACAATTTCTTCATTGGGCGTGCCCATTTCTCCCACATTGAACAACTAGATTGGCTGTGTGGCCCTTTCTTATTTCTCAACATCTCAATTAACATTTGCTTGAGAGACTAAAATCCATTTGCTTAGTACTTTGTGATCTGCATTCTCTTCATATATTCAATCATATTCCTCCATTTGTTGATAAGTAAATTTTCTAAGTAGAATCTTGTGTGCTCGAAGATTGAGTGTTCTTTCTCCTCAATAGAAAAAGAATACCTTTACTCGGTGTTTAGTAAGCCACATTATGTCTCTTACCATATAACACAATCCTTCACTTTTAAGCCAAGAAAAGCTTCCAAGCATATAGCTTCTTATTTGTTTTCTCCTCCCCTTTCTAGCGAAGTGTGAACTATTTTTCTCAATACTTGATCATTGGCATTCCTTTCTATCCTATTGAGCACAAGGATCTTTAACTTTCTCAAACAAGGTGTCAAGTAATTGATTTCTTCTTAAACCCTTAATAGTTTTACATTTTTCCACCTAGATTCCCCTTTGCTTAGTGACCAAATCATTCCTGTAACGTCCCCATACCCCATAATGCGAATAATTTAAATTTTTTGCTTCAAGAACCTTTATTCTTGTTTAGAAACACAGGGCGTGGACGTTAACACACTCTTCCACACTCAATCTCAGGCTTAGAAACCACTGTAACAATCGTTCCTCCCTTTTACAGATCCATTTTGTGACTAGAAACTCTCTTCCGCATTGAACCCTGTCATTTCCGCCTTCAGCCTCCTGCCTTGCGGAACCTGGAGATCGAAACACAAAACACGACGAAAACATTAACCTTCCTCCCTTCCGCCTTCCGCCTAGAAATTAGAAGTCGGAAACGCACAAACACAGCGGAATCCTTCGACCACCTTTCCGTCTTTCGCCTTTGGAACTCGAAAGTTGAAAAACCTATCAAATGACAGAAACTCTATCCATGGTTCTGCCTTCCACATTCCTCCCTTCTGCCCTCTAGTGCGGAACTCGAGAATCGAAAAACTTAGCTTTCGACCTTAGCCTTTTATGCACTTCCGACTTCTGCTTTCCGACCTCAGACTTCGGAAATCGGAAAGTTAACTTTTTCCTTAGAACTTTTCTGCACTTTTCTGCCTCCGCCCTCCTCCTCCTGCAAGCAGATCCTAGGGTGCAGAAACACAACATTTCTTCCCTATTCAACTACCCTTTTTCTGATTTCCTCCTTCTACCTTCCTTAGGCGGATTCCAAGCGGAGGAAACACTAAATCATAGGTATTATGACTATGTAATCAGGCTTCTGGCCTTCATGGACTTAAGCAAAAATGCATTGAAACATACAAGGCAAATATAGATGCAAATGCAGGAAATATTCACAAGTAAACTTCTACTTAAATCATCCATAAGCATTCAACATGACCATAACAATTCATAAGGAAATACATTGCATAAATAACATAACATAGAATACTTATCTTGATGATGAAGTTGTCCCACAACTAGCTATGTCATTGCAACGTTCCACCCAACCATAAGCCAGTGTGTTCCTTAATCTCTCAAAACCACTGCTACCCCCAAGCTAGGTATGATTTCCACAAGGAACTAGGGAACAGGAGACTCATACATAGCTAGAAAATAACACACATTCAAGCCAATAGATGGGTTTCACAGGATACACAGCCAAGTCATCTCACAGTTGCGTTTCACAGGCTGTCCATGCAACAAGCCAAAACACTACTGGGTTTCACAGGTTACACAGCCAAGCCAGCAGACAGTTGGGTTTCACAGACTGTACACAGTCAAGCCAACATTTACATCAAGGACCAGCCAAGCCAACAAATGGGTTTCACAGGCTACACAGCCAAGCCATCTTTCACAGTTGGGTTTCACATGGCCAAATGAACAACAAGACATAGCCAAGCCAACTACCAGTTGAGTTTCACATGCTGCTCAACCAAGCCAAGATCCAATTGGGTTTCATAGGCTACACAACCAAGCCAATCTCATTTGGGTTTATCAGGCTGCTAAGGTAGTGGACAGAAAGAATTGCTAAGCTAGTGAGCTTATCCATAGAGCTAAGGACACCTTCACAAAATCTATCTAGCCTGGCATCCACGTTGCCTACACACCCAACACAAGGAATTGTCCCCTTCTCTGCTCCACAGTCCCTCGGGCTACACGTTCCCTCCCTGTCCTCTTCAGGATGTGCAGAGCAAATTCACCAACCACTCTTATCTTATTTTGAGATTCCACACTAGGTTTATCAAGCACATTCTACGTATCTTCCACTCCTAAGTCTTGCATACAGTTCATATCCAACCAGGGTGCACAACACAACAAACCACAGGGAAACACAACAACACAGGCTTCACTCTGTAACACAGAGGAAACAGGGTCTCATACCACAATGTAACTCAAGAAAACACTATGGAACCACACTTCCACAACTCAAGATGGTTGAACCACCACACTGCACGTCTCCAGGGAAATCGAGAAACTACGGAGGGCCACACTCGCATAAAATCGAGACATCTCCACTGCCCAACCACTCAGCAAAACACAGTGGAGCCTTCTTCCACGACTCAGGGTAGTGAACCACCAACAACGCGCATGAACAAACTAATCATAATGATCGAATGGTCTAGAACGATAGAATGGTATAATGGTCAAAAATAATGAACAACCACGATGCTCAGGAACAACAAAACCTTTTCCTCCGACTAAGGAAAGACGAAAGGGCACGCATAACGTGCTTCCTTGCATCATAAGAAAGAATGCGGCGTCCCCAAACTACACTGCGTGCAGGTTTGATCAAACACACCATTAGAATGACATGCCTTGCTCTTCCCAAGGCATTAACCGCATCAACGAACTTCTGGAAGAAATGAATGATTGGGGACATAGGACAAAAGGTAGATGAGGTTCATGGGTTTCCCTATTGACATTTGGTCACACCCTATTGGCTCAGGGGGTTGACTAACTCCCCTCCCTATTCCTTATGAAATCATGCCCCCTGTCTCTTTCACATTGCAGCCCCATATCTAGTTGTGGTATTTTATTAAATTGTGTATTTACATGATATTCAAAATGTTATGTGCTTGACCAGCACAATGAACCATAGGTATCAACCTTGATCACCTATCCACAAAACATCCATCAATGGCAAGGCCTTGGCCTTGATCTCCTTGCCATGATTCAAATACAATATATACATCATGTACAAACTTAATTCCATGGGGTCAAAACTAGGGGTATTACATAACCCTCTCCCCCTTAAAACAACATTGTCCTCGATGCTTTACAAAATCGAACAAAAATGCAGCACTAGCACCACCTCAGTGCTCTACAAAATTAAACAAAAATGGATGTGCCAATCGCATGGCATCCTCCAACTCCAAAGCAACCTCCTAAAAACGTAGTGCTCCCATTGCACCTTTACCTATCCTAGGGCTCGATTCCATAGCATGGTGACCTTCCTATCAAGGATGCACAATGGCTCGGTTTGGAACTCTCCCTCGGGTTCCACCCGGCTCACATCCCAATCAATCACATGGTCAGGGTCATGTACATATTTCTTAAGCAAAGAAACATGAAAAACATTATGAGCTCTAGTTCTACAAGGCAATGCAAGTCTATATGCAACTGGACCTATTCTTCCAAGCACTTCAAACGACCCACAATATCTAGTTGACAGCTTGGCACAACTTCCAAGCTTCAAGGAATTCCTCCTTGCCCTCACTATGAGGTAAACATGATCCCCAACACTGAATTCTCTATGCACCCTATGCTTGACTACATAGCTTTTTTGTATGTCTTGGGTTGCTTTTAGATTCTACCTGATCTTTGCAACCTCTTGCTCCATTTCCTTGAGAAAATCTAGACCAAGCACAATCTTGTTCATTGGATTATCCCAAGTCACCAGTGTCCTACACCTTTTTCCATACAAAACTTCATATGGACTCATCCCCAACGATGCTTGTTGTCCATTATTATATGCAAATTCTACCAAGTGTAAATAATCCTCCCACTTGATTGGTTTGTCCATCACATACATGCGAAGCATGTCTTCAAGCACCTGATTCACTCTCTTTGTTTTCCCATCAGTTTGAGGATGGTAGGCAGTGTTGAACTTCATCTTTGTACCCAAATTTGTAAACAACCCCTTCCAAAAACTAGAAGTGAACTTGGCATCTCTGTCAGAAACTATTGTCTTAGGCAATCCATGCAATCTGAAAATCTCCTTCATGAATATTTTTGCAGTGTCATCAGTCTCATGTGTGGACTTAAGCGGTATAAAATGGGCTTCCTTTGACAACTTGTCCACCACAACCATGATGGAATCATGTTGTCTCCAAGTCATTGGCAATCCTGTAATAAAATCCATGGAAATAACTTCCCATTTCCATTATGGAACTGGCAAAGGCTGCAACAAACCTGTTGGGTGTTGATGCTCAACCTTCACCTGCTGACATTTCATGCACTTGGAAATATACTGAGCAATGTCCTACTTCATTTCTGGCCAGAAATACTACTTTCTGGCTGTACCAATTGTTTTTTGATATCCTGGGTGACCAAAATATGGAGCTTGATGGATTTCATCCATAATAATTCTCCTCAAATCTGCCACATTTGGAATATAAATTTTGTTTTTATAAGTAAGAAGTCCATCTTCCAATTTATATCCCTCGTACCTCTTCTCAAGACTTTGCTGCTGCAATTTTTCTTTTATCTGCATATACATTTCATCTTCAGTAGCATGATTAACAACCTGCTGTCTCAAATCTAATTGGAAAACACTAAGAGATGTCACATGCATTTCATGCACCTTCATCAACCACTTTATTCTCTTTTCCTTTTATGTGTTTGATTTCAAAATCAAACTCACATAAAAACTCCAGCCATCTAGCTTTCCTAGCATTCAAAGTTGGTTGATCAAACAAATACTTCAGACCATAGTGGTTTTTCCTTAGCTCAAATTTTCTTCCCATTAAGTAATGCCTCCATATCTTGAGAGCATGTACTATGGCTGCAAGTTCCAAGTCATGAGTGGCATAGTTCTTCTCACGATCCTTCAACTTTATGGACTCATAACATACCACATGGTTGTCTTGCATAAGAACTCCTCTAAGTCCTTGACCGCATGCATTAGTACACACCACAAAGTCCTTTTCTGGGTTTGCAATTTTCAAAATGGGTGCACTTGTGAGAAGATTCTTCAGTTGCTAGAAGCTTTCCTCACACCTTGATGTACATTCAAACTGCATCCCCTTCTTTTGCAACGAAGTGATGGGATGTGCAACCTTGGAGAATCCTTCAATGAATCTCCTATAGTATCCAGCAAGTCCCATAAAAGACCTTACATCTGTCACATTCCTTGGAGTTGGCCAAGTCATAATGGCTTCAATATTTTCAGGGTCCACATATATACATTCATATGAGATACTGAGACCCAAATAATGAATTCTACCTTTGTAGAAGTCACTATTTCTCAACTTTTCATACATCCTATGCTCCCTGAGCAATTGCAATGTCAATCTCAGATGT
Organism: Pseudotsuga menziesii; assembly: GCA_001517045.1. NCBI lineage: Eukaryota > Viridiplantae > Streptophyta > Pinopsida > Pinales > Pinaceae > Pseudotsuga > Pseudotsuga menziesii. The sequence continues at coordinate 92,433 of LPNX010649625.1, forward strand.
TCTTCATGTTCTTCCTCATTCTTAGAATAAACAAGAATGTCATAAAGGAAAACAAGAACAAAGTTGTCTAGATACCTGCTGAAAACACTATTCATAAGGCATATAAATGTAGCCGATGCATTTGTGAGACCAAATGGTACCACTACAAACGCATAATGTCCATACCTTGTTCTAAAGGTTGTCTTATGAATATCTTCATCCTTGATTCTTATCTGATGGTAACCAGACCTCAAGTCAATCTTGGAAAATACCTTTGCTCCTCTCATTTTATCAAAGAGGTCATCAATTCGAGGTAAAGGATATTTATTCTTCACAGTGAATTTGTTCAACTGTCTGTAATCAATGCACAACCTGAGTGTACCATCTTTCTTTTTCACAAACAGAACTGGTGCTCCCCAAGGAGACACACTCGACTTGATATACTTCTTCTCCAACAACTCTTGCAGTTGCATCTTTAGCTCTAGCATTTCTGGTGTACTCATCATGTAGGGTGTCTTAGACACTAGTGCTACTCCTGGCACAAGTTCAATTGTGAAATCAATGTGCCTCTTTGGAGGAAGCCCTGGAATTTCATCAAAAAAAACATCCATAAATTCTTGTAACACATGAAAGTCCTCCAACCTGGGAGTTTCATTCTTTGTTTCCTCCACCACATGAGTTGCATACACTCTGCACCCTTTCCTACAGAACTTCTTCAGCTGCATTGCTGGAATTTGCCTAACAGAAATCACCTTTGGAATGCCTCTTACAACCCTTAAGTTCCCTTCTTCATCTATGCACTCAAAAGTCTTGTTGTAACAATCAAGAATTACTCTATGAGCTTCCAACCAATCCATTCCAATGAGAATATCATAGGAACCAAGTGGCAGAACATTTAGATCTGCATAAGTGACCAATCCATCCATAACCAATTATTGACACTTTTCTACTACTTCACTAACCTTTCTCTTAGTCACAGTGGCTAGTTGAACTAACCATGATTTGCTATGCTTTAACTTCTTAAAAGCACAAATCTCAATTACTCTAGGAGTAATATAATTGTGAGTAAATCCAGGGTCAATCACAACAGAAACAGATTGCTCAACAATCTTACCTACAAATTCAATCACCGTTGACTGATGATCTTCCTGATGGTCCTCTAATGCTACATAAATTCAAGGGACAGTACTTGCTACTTGACCCATTGTTTCTACTTCTTGAATGTTGTAAGTTGGCCTTACATATCCCTCCTCAAGTGGACAATTCCTACGCATGTGGGGTCCTCGACATCTCCAGCATTGGAGTGGTTCTCTGTTCTGTTGTGGATCTCTTGTCTTTTCCCCCATCACTCTGGTTGGCTTAGTCACAGCCTGTGATGGCTGCTTCTACTAATTTCGGAAGTGAGAAGGTTTAAAACCTTTCTTCCTTTGGTCATACTTCTCATTATTTTTGTCCTTCAATGCCTTATGGTAATTAGGTTTGCCTTTGTTCTGATCATAACAATACTTAGCCATCCTAACAGCCTCTTCCAGAGTTCTAGGATCATCAAAATCAATCCTGTCTTTGTATGCTTAAGGTAGCCCACTCACAAAACGTTGGATTTTCACTTTCCCATCCTTGATCTACCTGACATACCTCAACAACTCCAAGAACTTTTTTTCATACTCTTCCATGGTTTATTGTCCCAATCTCAGCTCATGGAATTCTTTGATCTTGTCGTCATAATACATGTCAAAGAGGTACTTCTGCTTGAAATACTTCTTGAATTGTTTCCACTCGATCTTTCTACCATTGATCTTCTTTACCTTCATGCGTTGATCCCACCATATAGATGCTCTTCCATTCAGATTGAAGATGGCTACCTTAACCTTCATATTTCTTGAGTAATCTTGGACTTGGAAATATTTCTTCATCCCAAGAAGCCAAGCTTCAGCTGCTTCACTAGTCTTTATCTCACCATTAAAGGTAGGCAGCCTTTCCTTCTTAAATTCATCACGTGAGTTGTTTCTGTAGCGCCTTTTTCTCTTATTCCTGTGAGAAGAAGAGTTGGAATCCCCAGTGGATCCTTCAGAGTCAGATGATCCACTAGAATACCTTTTTCTTCTTCTTGCACTGCTTTTACTACCTTCTGGTTTTACTACACAACGCCCAGAGTTCATCCACCTTTGGATGTCTGTCAAACTTTGTAGCATGGCGGCATTCAATTGATGTTGCTCTTCCTTAGCTTTAAGCAGGCTTCTCATGGTGGTTGCAATATCTGGGGGAGTATCTTGAAATATTCTGCCATTAGACTCTGTCTCGGCATTTCCAACTCAGACATTTTCACCCATGGCATCTTCCTCGTGCTCATAGGGACTTTGAACATCATTCATGTCGTAGGTTCTCTTGGTTGAGCCAGAAACCCACTTTTTCAATCTGCACTATGACTCTGCAAAATGTGTTAACAACATCATTTGTTAGTTGCATAGCAATTTCAGAATTAAAACCATTTACTTACTGTCACTTGGCCCATCCAGGCCCAATGTTGCAACCATCAACTCTAATACCAATCTGTAACGTCCCCCTACCCCATAATGCGGATAATTTAAAATCTTTGCTTCAAGAACCTTTATTCTTGTTTCGAAAAACAAGGCATGGACGTCAACACACTCTTCAACACTCAATATCGGGCTTAGAAACCATTGTAACAATCGTTTCGCCCTTTAACAGATCCATTTTGTGACCAGAAACTCTCTTCCACACTGAACTTGTCATTTCCACCTTCATCCTCCTGCCCTGCGGAACCCGGAGATCTGAACACAAAACACAACAGAAACATAAACCTTTCGCCCTTCCTCCTTTCTGCCTTCCACCCAGAACTCAAAAATGCACAAACACGACGGAATCCCTTGACCACCTTTTCGCCTTCCGCCTTCGGAATTTAGAAGTAGAAAGAACACCAATTCGACGGGATTATTCATCCACATTCCACCTTCCGCCTTCAGAAATCAGAAGTCGGAAAGACAACTTTTGAAGAATTCATTTAACGGCCTTCCACCTTCCACCTTCTGCCCTTCCGCCTTCGAAACTCGAAAGTCGAAAAACCTATCAAACAACAGAAACTCTATCCATGGTTCCACCTTCTGCAGTTCGCCCTTCTGCCCTCCAGTGTGGAACTCAGGAATTGGAAAACTTAGCTTTCGACCTTAGCCTTTTCTGCACTTCCGACTTCCTCTTTCCAACCTCAGACTTCGGAAATCAGAAAGTTAATTTTTTACTTAGAATGTTTCTACACTTTTCTGCCTCCACCCTCTGCCTCCCGCAGGCGGATCACGGGGTGCGGAAACACATTTATGCCCTATTCAACTACCCTTTTTCCGGTTTCCTCCATTTGCCTTCCTTAGGCGGATTCCAAGGGGTGAAAACACTAAATCAAAGGTATTTTGACTCTGTAATCGGGATTCCAGCCTTTATGGACTTGGCTCAGGGGGTTGACTAACTCCCCTCCCTATTCCTTGTGAAATCATGCCCCCATCTCTTTCACGTTGCAGTCCCATAGCTAGCTGTGGTATTTTATTAAATTGTGTATTTACATGATATTCAAAATGCTTTGTGCTTGACTAGCACAATGAACCATAGGTATCAACCTTGATCACCTATCCACAAAACATCCATCAACGGCAGGGTCTTGGCCTTGAGCTCCTTGTTATGATTCAAATAAAATAGATACATCATGTACAAACTTAATACCATGGGGTCAAAACTGGGGGTATTAAAATTCCTTTGCTCACTACTTTGTGTATTGTGTTGCTTTCCCATCCACCAAGCACATTGTTTTCTCCAATTGTGAAATGAGAGATAAATACTAAGATAACAATGGGAATTACCTATACAGTTTCCTTATATTTTCTCCAAACATTGTTAGGACTTGACAACATAAAGGAGCAAGTTTGGGATAAAATAAAAAGGGATATTTGATTCGGATATTTGATTCTCTTCAAAATATCATCCTAAGTTGATTGGTTGGGTATTTTAGGGTTTTTTGTTGTTGTTTTGTTACAATGTCTCGTTCAAAATTTTTGTGATAGGCCACTTACCTATTTGAATTTACGCTTTCTCTATTTTTTTTTCCCAAATTCTCCCTTTCATGCTTGTATTTTTAAAATATAGGTGTGATTGTGCTCTTCTAGTGTAAATGCATGCAGCCCTTCCTTTGGGTCTAAAAATTTGTTACAAAATACTTTTTTTCTTTCTAACACACTACTTGTAGATATTTTCTATACTGTTTGTGGGTTTTTCTACTTCAAAAAAATCAAGTACTCCTCTTTTCACTTTTAGACTTGTAGTGCCAATTTGCTTGTTGATGCTTGCTAGTTGAGTTTATTCTTGCAATAGTGATTCAAAAGAAAGAGATAGATATTTTCATTTCCAAGTACTTTTTTTCCAAGAATTATTTTCTTACAAATCCATCCACACACAAAACAAGCCTACAATCATAATAAAAAAGTCTTCAGTATTGTTGGTATATGATTGTTGTATGTAATCACTTTCATGAGAAAGCATGGAGAACATAGGTGTAAATTTTCCTTTAATATTCAACTAGGGCTAAACAGTGCATGCAAAATAGCAACTGATAACCAAACATGAATATCTTTTACAATATGCAGCGGAATATAAAACTGAGAAATAAATCACAACATCACATCACAATATTGACACTTATATTTTGGGTATGAAAACCCTAGGAAAAACCCAAGATGGGAAAACCAGTGCAGCAGTCAGATATAGATTTTACAATTGATCTCTCTTTTATAAGTTTAGGTAAAGCGAAAACCCTAATTTCACTTTCACTTTAACTAGTGGTAAAGCAAAAACCCTAATTTCACTTTCACTTTAACTAGTGGTTCACTAAAGTTAATTTAGATCACTTTAATTCATTTTCCAAAGTAAACTTAGGAAAAGTAAATTAAATACAACTGGTTTTCTATTTTAATTCTTCTGCATGCAAGAAGACCTTCCTTGTTGCTACTAGTTTAACACTCCCTCTCAACGAGGAAGGGATTCGGTAGCAACCCCAACTTATCCTTGAACTTCACAAAACTCTATCTGCAAAGTTCCTTGGTGAAAATGTCTGCCACCTGCTCATCTGTCTGTATTTACTCCAACTGAATGGTTCCCCTCTGAACACAATCTCTCAAGAAGTGGTATCTGATGTCTATGTGTTTTCTCTGGTCATGGAACACTGGATTCTCAGATAGCCTCATGCCACTCTAATTGTCACAGTGAACTACTATAGCCTGTAGCTCACACTCGAACAACCCTGCAAGTAACTTCCTCAGCCACATACCCTCACAAGCATCCATGTTGGCTTCCATGTACTCAACCTCTACCAAGCTCAATGCAACTGACTTCTGCTTCCTGTTGAACCAAGAGACAACCCCTGATCCAATGATAAAACGACAGCCTGAAGAACTCTTCCGATCCTCTACACATCCTGCCTAGTCAACATCTGTGAAACCTGCTAACAGTACACTCCCCCTGCGCTTATAAACCAATCCATACTCCATTGTACCTCTGATGTAGCGAAGTATGTGCTTCGTAGCCGTCAATTGCACTCTCCGAGGGTCCACCATGAACTGACTCAAAGATTTGACTGCAAAGCTGATGTCTGGTCGAGTGTTGACCAGATACATAAGCGATCCAATAAGCTGACAATACAAGGTAGGATCAAATTCATCTGATCCTGAAGCATCAATCTTCCTCTAGTTGGAAACTAGAGGTATGGCCATAGCACGGGGACTTCACTTAGTGAACCTCTCACATAGCACATGCGATCATGGGATATTAAAGAATACCCTTAATTTCCAGAGATATTGACCCAAACTCTTTTTGTTGAAACCCCCTCCCAATACTTAAAACCTCCTCCCCATCCCTTTTTATACCTCAATCCTTATAAACCACCCTACCCACCCCCACCTTAAACCCCTCATCCCCCCCAATACCTGCAATATATTGGTTCAATTTTTGATAATTTTAAAACCCACAATATCAACTAACGTGATAGGATATTGGTCAAAAAGTGAAGCCCCCATGGGCCATAGGCTTTCAGTTCTCCATCCTTAATCTCTTCAGGATCTCTACTGCATACTTCCCTCGTCCGATAAAGAAGCATCCATCTCTCTGCCAAACTTCCAAGCCCATAAAGTAATGCATCAGACCAAGGTCTTTCATCTCAAACTCTACTGCAAGGTTGGACTTACAGTCTCCAATCAACCTCTCATCTCCTGTCAAAAAGAGATCATCCACATATAAGACCAATATGAGAGGCACCTCACCTGTCAATAAGTACAGGTTGTGGTCAGCCTCACTCCACTAAAATCCCATCTCTCGTAGATAGTTGTCAATCCTCGAGTACCATGCTCAAGGTGCTTGCTTGAGCCCGTAAAGAGATCGATGAAGTCTGCATACATGTGTCTCCATGTTCTCCACATCAAACCCCTATGGATGCTCAATATACACCTCCTCCTCTATCACTCCATTGAGAAAGGTAGTCTTGAATTCCATCTAATGGACACGCCAACCCATCTCAGCTGCTAGTGAGATAATGGTCTAAATGGAAGAATACCTGGCAACAGGGGCAAAGGTCTCCTCATAATCAATGCCCTCCTTCTGTGAAAACCCCTTTGCCATGAAGCGTGCCTTATACTTCTCCATGCTTCCGTCTGTTGCATGATTCACCTTGTAGATCCATCTGGATCCCACCACCTTTTTCCCTTGTGGCCTCAGCACAACCTCCCATACTTGGTTTTTCATAATGGAGTCATACTCGTCAACCATAGCTTCCTGCCACACATCATGTTGTGCAGCCTCCCCGAAGTTGGAAGGTTCAGAGTTAATCAACTCTGTCATCAGTGCCATATAACTAAGCCTACATGGTTGTACACTCCATCTAAAATATGTCTGTGGAGGATCTACCTCCCTGGAATCCTGCACTGTGGATCTAAACCACTGAAGCCTTGTCCTAGTGTCAACCTACTGTGGCTGCTAGATATCCATCTCCTGCTGCAACTCATCCTTCAAGTCAATGACTGAATGATCTTGTCCACCTGACTCCCTTTGACCACTAGAACCTGTGCTCTGTGTCTGTACCTGTACCTGTACCTGTACATCTGGCTCCTCCAACTTGACTCCCGACTCCTGTGTTGGTTGCTGCTCTGCTGGTAAGTCCAGAGATTTCCACAAGGCCCTTTCCTCATCGAACTAGACATCCCTGCTCACAATGATCCTCCTGCGAGCAGGAATGTAAATTCTATATGCCTTCGAAATCTCGTTGTAACCAACAAGTAACCCCTTCTCTCCAGAAGGGTCCAAATTCTTCCTATTGTCAACATGAACATGACAATAGCAGACACTGCCAAATATGCGAATGTGACTCACATCTGGCCTAGTGCCTGTGAAGACCTCTTCTGGTGTCTTCCTCCCTAAGGCTGTGTGGGGACACCTGTTCTAAATGTATACTACAGTCTTGTATGCCTCAGCCTAGAGGAATAGTGATAATCCTTGATCAAATAGCATGGCCTTGGCTGCTCCAACCATAGTCTTGTTCTTCCGCTCTGCAACTCCATTTTGCTGTGGGGTATGGGGCATAGTGTGCTCCTTTTTTATCCCCTCAACCGAACAATAATCCATGAACTCATTGGAAGTGTACTCACCCCCATTGTCTGTCCTCAACACCCAAATCTTCTTTCCTGTTTGGTTCTCCACAAGAGTCTTGAACTCTTGGAAACTCTCAAAGACCTCTGACTTGGCCTTCAGGAAATAGATCCAGGTTTTCTTGGAATAGTCATCAATGAAGGTTACGTAGTAACTGTAACCACTGAATGAATGGACACTCATAGGTCCGCATACATTTGAATGCACCAAGTCCATGGGATCCTTAGACTTGTTCTCACTATGTGGGAAAGAATTATTGATGTTCTTCCCCAAATCAAAATCCTTGCAGTGGTTATGCTTTTCCTCTAGTACCCGAGGAACTCCAATGACTACCTGTCTCAAATGCTTCAATGCTCCATGGTGTGAGTGTGACATCCTCTTATGCCACAACTCCCCTTGATTGTTGTTGGTGCTGCTGACTAGAGCCTTTGTAGGCTCAAAGTGTAATATGTACACTTTCCCGTTCCTTCTGCCAATCACTTGATCCAAGCTCCTATCTGACCCCTTGGGCCTGATATACATTCTATGGTCACGGAACTTCACCTGATATCCCTTGTCCTCCAGAGTGGAGACTGATATAAGGTTCTTGGTCAATCCTGGAACATATAACACATCAGCAAAACTGAGGGGTTTTCCAGACTCCCTCTCAAATGAAACAGTGCCAACTCCCTGCGCCTGATACCGTGCATCATCACCCAGCTCAACGTGGATCCCTGTTCCACCCTCCTGCAAGTCCCTAAAGAATCTCTTCTGTCCAGTCATGCGACTAGATGTTCTACTGTCAATGTACCATATGATGCTCCCTGTGGTGCTTTCCATGCTAGCTATCAAGCAAAACTGCTCATCGAAGTTCCTTCTAAACTCATCCACCTCTACAGATCCAACCATATCATTGTTACTCTTCTTCTTCTTGTCTAGGCACTAGGAGGCAAAGTATCCCTGCTTGTGGCAGATAAAACACTTGACCTTTGACACGTCAAGGTTCTTATTACCATCCTTCTTCCTCTTTGCCTTCCCCTTGATCTACCTTGTAAGGGCTAAAGCCTCCTCATCCACAATCTGTGGGGAACTGTTGGATGAGCCTGATCCTTTACCCATGCGAGTCTCCTCCTGCACAAAGTCATCCCATAGCCTCTGCCAATCAGGGATCTTCTCGCTAGCAACAACACCTTTGACAAAGGTGTCCCGTGGCTTAGAGAAGCCATTGAGGGCTATCCGAACTAGCTCCTCATCATCTATCTTAGAGCAAACAACTCTAAGCTCATCCCTGATCTGTGTGAGCTTCATGAGATAAGGCACCACTCCTTCTCCCTTAGTCATCTTGGTGTTGTGCATCCTCTCTTGCAACACCATCCTTCGGTTCTCGTTCTTGCTCTGGTATAGACTCTCCAAAGCCTTCCACATTTCTAATGCAGTCTTCTTACCAGAAAGGTGAGGGACTATATGGTCCTTCACTCCATCCATGATAATCAGCATCGATCTAGAATCAATCTTCCTCCAAGCTGCTAGATCTGTCAAATCTGTGGGTGCAACCTTCGTGGAGTCAATTTACTCCTCTGCATCACTGACGTCCAAGATCCTTGTGATCCTTTCTTTCCATGTAGGAAAGTTCTGAGCACCCTGGAGTCTATCCTCAACTCTCAATTGCACGGCCATAGTGAAGTGTACCTATCAAACCCTAGATCTGGATGTCTAGGTTTGTGTCTTCTTATAGATCTACCCCTGATCTATCACTGCTGCTGCAAATCTCTCAACTTTATCTCACCAAAGCTCTGATACCATTTAAATTTTCCTTTAATATTCAACTAGGGCTAAACAGTGCATGCAAAATATCAACTGCTAACCACACATGAATATCTTTTATAGTATGCAACAGAATATAAAACTGATAAATAAATCACAACATCGCATCACAATATTGACACTATTATTTTGGGTATGGAAACCCCCAGAAAAACCCAAGATGGGAAAACCGATGCAGCAATCAAATATAGATTTTATTATGAGAAAATATGGAGCTTTTACAATCACTGCAAATTCACCCAAACCTGGCGAATGCAGTACCCGCCAAAATCACTATGCAAATCCCAGCTAAACCTCAACATCCTCCTATGTGAGTGTACGGCTCATCTGTACAAAGCTCGATGATCCTGCTGCTCACTCCTCTGTCTTCTCGGCTAAATCCTCTGTTTGACTTTCTCTTCTTGTCTGTATCCTGTCTCTGTCGGAATACGAGTGTGTGTTCTCTCCACCAATTGATCTCTCTTTTATAACTTTAGGTAAAGCGAAAACCCTAATTTCACTTTCACTTTAACTAGTGGTAAAGCAAAAACCCTAATTTCACTTTCACTTTAACTAGTGGTAAAGCAAAAACCCTAATTTCACTTTCACTTTAACTAGTGGTTCATTAAAGTTAATTTAGATCGATTTAATTTATTTTCCAAAGTAACCTTAGGAAAAGTAAATTAAATACAATTGGTTTCCGGTTTTAAGTCTTGCATGCAAGAACACATGCATGCAGGAAGACCTTCCTTGTTGCTACTAGTTTAACAATAGGACCATATAATTGCATTGATCTTAGCTCCAAAATAAAATGTTTAACATGTTAAAAAAACCTAAGATTTATTCTTTCTATTACACCAACATTTAGGAGGACCTTCACTTTTGGTTAGGAAAGTGGTTCTCACTTCCTAAGGCTTTCAAACATTATAACATAGAAAAAACTAAATGGGTCCAAGTCCTTTTAATACTATCTAGAAATGAGAATGTATCTCTCTTTCTTGAAAGGGGATGTACAATCAAAGGGAAACCTTGTGGAGTGAGGACTTATACAATACTCTCCCATTTTTACATGGTTGACTTAAGAAATGCTCACACAATGTTGACAACTTACTCCACACCAAAAGTTTTCAATCTAATCAATGTCAAACAACTAGTAGGGTAGAAGTCTAATCAATGTCAAACAACTAGTAGGGTAGAAGTAACTTCACCCTACCTGACTATACAATGTGAACAAGAACCTTAGTGACTATCTTCCTATATTTTCCCCACCCTAGGGTACTGATCACTTGTGGGCTAGTTGTGAAATATACTTTGGCACAAAATAGGGATCCTTAATCAACATCCACTAGATATCATTATATTTTGTAGCATTCTAGATGTTGTTGTAAATTTCTTCTAGCCTTGATTTGTGTAAACTTCCTCCGTCAAATTTAATCATGGTGTGGTGGTTGCACATTGGAAAGCCATTTTTCCCATCGGTTTGCGTGGAATTTGATGGTGCCCCCTAGAAGTATGTTTCTTTGATTTCTCTATTTAAATAGTTATTATTTTCGAATATTGAAAGTAAAATTGTGATAAATCAATAGATAAAATGATTTATAATTTAATCATTAGAGGAAATTTGGGGTCTAAAATGGGCCTTATAAGAAAACACGCCAATAATAAGTTCTTGTGACTTGGAATTAAAGAACCAATAGAATTCCAATAAAATGAGTCAACCATAATGGTTGAATTGACATATTTGTCATAAAAAAAACTACTTTTTTTGTTCGTATTTTCGACATATCTCCCTGTGTTTTTACTCAAATTTCAATCGGGAGAGCTCATTGGATGTGGAATTTGATTCCACATCCAACGAGTACCTACACTGTGTACTTTTGATGGACCCCGCTACCCCAAAAACAATAAATACATGAAAAAACGTGATGATGACATCATCATCACATTTTTTCAGGTATTTCTTGTTTTTGGGGTAGCACGGTCCGTCAAAAGTATGCAGTGTGGGTACTCATTGGATGCAGAATGAATCAAATTCCGCATCCAACGAGCTCTCTAGATCAAGATTTGAGTAAAAACACGGCGAGATATGTCGAAAATTCGAACACAAAACGTAGTTTTTTTCCTTTTTCCTCTAAAATTAATAAATATTATTTTATTATTTTAACTATTATTTTATTATTTTCCTTAGGAGACCCATTTTAGACCTCAAAATTCCTCTAATGAAATTCAATAACACATTGGATACTTCAAATCTTATAAATTCCTGGATATTTTTTAGGGAAACCACCTTTATTTGGATAATAGTCTCCTAAACATAAAACTCATCTACAATGTCAAGAAACCATTCTAGTGTGACGCCTTTTACTAGAAGTCAAAACATCCATTAAAACAACCTTCTACATCCCCTTCCATTATTGGGGCGATTAAAAACCAACATTACGAATTGTGGTGACATTGAACGGGACAAACTTATCCAAGTTAACTAGAGCACCATTTTTTATAACGCTACTTGGACACATCTTCCCATAAAGACTCCTTTAGATAATCCCAAGTTTGAATGTAAGCTTGGAGAAGACCCAAGCAATCATATTGGAAACTTTCACCTATGAATCTCTTCCAGTTAATGATAGTGATTGACTTATGCTTTTCCAAAGCACTTTAAATGGTGTGGGAACCTTATGCTATATTTACCTCAGTCTAGTACATATATTACCTTTATGGATAACTACTAAGTTGACCCTTAGTTGACCCTACCTAAAGGGCACCTAAAATCACCTAGAGGAGAACAATGCCCAATCTTCATGCTAGAAATATTCATAACTATAGTAATGTTCAAGATTTGGCCAATATCCTAGAGAAATAAATTAAGGCAAAAGTATAAATGGACACACACACAAAGATGTTGTAGAGAACACAACACTATAGTAATATTCCAAATTTTATTAATGAATAAAATGGTAAGAGATTATAACATGCAAAGCAATACAAACTATCTAGAATGGTGTTAGGTTATCTCTGAAGATAGATGTGTTAGCTATATACATTCGCAAGAAGAAATTAAAGAGGCCAAAAATATTTTTCAACATAAAGTTTGATGTCCTAGGATGGAAAACCCTAAAGATCCTAAACCTTAACCCTATGAAATGATGTGGAAAAAGGAATGCAAACCCTAAGGAATCTAGGTTATACATCAACTTCTATGTACAAACTAGATATATGGGTGTTTTGTATACCTTTACAAAGCTTAAGAAATGCTCTATAAATTTGGATAACCATGCAACCAAACAATGAATGGACTAGGTAAACTACTATAAACATGAGAAAATGCCAGAAAAACACACTAGAAGTTCAAGACCTAAAAAATTGTAATAAAACTACTAATATGAATCAATGGAACAAGTGAGTGCCCCCCAATATCCACCTTGATCATTCATCCCCTATTAGGAACCAATGGCCCCCATTGCATCAATTTCCTCAATCAAATGGGGAAACTTATTTTGAATCTAACTCATGTTGAACCACTTTCTCTAGTGAAGTAGATACCTTTCTTTGACAACATGATAGAGCTGGATGTTCTATTGTCGAGTGCCTTCATCTTGGTGTCTATGGTCTAATCCACCATTTCCTACACAGTGTAGTGAGGATTGAGTTATGTAGGGGCCAAATGTTCAGTCGTCTTTGAGGTGTCCAAGAGAGGTGGAAAGGGGGGATACTTATTTTTAAATCATTCATTCCCATAGTCTTTGTGATGGTCTAAGGCGCATATCAAAATTGGCAGAGCTTCCAATGGGATCCTATCATATGCTCTTTTTATAAATGCAACCATACCATATCTACCACTTGAAACTTGTTTAGAACTCAATGATGATCATGTCGCTACTTATACTTGGCATCAGATTTCTATACAATATCATGAACCTATTGTTGGATGTGTTGGATTCATTCCAAAATAATGGTTTTTTTATCAACCTCGATTTTAGCATGGGAAAATTCTTCTTGTGTATATGAAATGGGAAGAGTTGCATCAATTGGGGCCAACAAATGGAACCCAAAGCACAATTGAAAGGGATAGTGTCCAATAGAGCTATTAAGGGCTCTATTGTAGCTATGTTGAACATAAGGAAGGCTCTCGTCTGGTCCCATGTGTATGGATGTTAAAAGTTGTACATTCTTAGGATATGCACAATCATCCTATTGACTGCCTCTATCTATCCATCAATTTTGGGGTGCAATGTAGTTGATTTGGTGAACTTGGTGTTCATTCTCAATTGTAGGTTGGACCAAAAATTACTTAAGAACCTACTATCCTTATATAAAACAATGGTCCCTTGGAGCTTGAAAAGAAGCTAAACATGCTTGTCGAAGAAAAAATTAGCATTATCCTTTATTGTGATGCTCTTCTTACAAGGTGTCAAAATGGCCATCTTAGAGATCCAATCAATGACCACAAATACACAATCATTCCCAATTACTTGGTTGAAGGAAAGATGAACATGTAGTCCACGGATACAGGTTCCTAGAGTTTGTTTAGGTTAGGAAAAAGGATATACTACCAATGTTTCTTGATGGCGAGTTTGGCAATGACATAGAAAATGCATGACCATATATACTTGGTGACATCCTGTTGGACCTTTGGGTAGTAGAATTAATTTTGCAGCATTACCACTATCTTATCTTCTTCATGTCGACATGTCCAACTGCCCAACTATATTGTAATTCCCAAATTAGTTTCTCATGCTTAGTTGAAGAAACACAAAGATGGCATGAGTGGCATAAAATTTCACCCTAGAGATAGAGATTTGAAGCTAGTTTACCTATACCTAGTGTCTAATAGGTAATGACAAGTCAAGGTCACTGTCATACAATTGGGGACACCAGAAGGTCTTATGTCCACAAGAGTTGAGTATTGTGTTCAACACCACAACTAGAGGTCAGTTGAGGCAATCCATAATGCGATTTGTGTTGCCTCCCTTATACTTGGTATTTAGTTGGAATTGTTTTAGGCACATGGACCATTTTTTATGATAGTCATCATGTAATGTTCCTTGCATATGCATCAACTGAAAGGGCTTGTGATCAGTGTGGATGATCATCTCCTTCCCCATAATGTAATGATTCCATTATAGATATACCTACAAAATGGAGTACATATCCTTGTCATAAGTAGGGTACATGTGAACCACATCAAAGAATGTCTCCCTGTGATAGGTCATCGAATTTCCATGATGAGTGAGGACTACACATGTACCATAATATAAAGCATTTGTCATCATTTCAAACAATTACTACAAGTATAGCAAAGTGAGCATTGACATTGAACAAAGGCAATGCTTTAGGTCTTTGAATGATGTATTTTGTGACTCGCTAATAATGAAATTATATTTGTCCCCACACTTGGTCACTTGTCTTAGAATCTATGTGATATGAGAGAATCCCAAAACAAACCTAGGATTGAAGTTAGTGAATCCCATAAAGTTGTAGAGCTCTATTAAAGTCATCGAAGCCAACCAATTGCAAATGACTTAGATCTTTTCTAGATCCACATACACACCACATTCATCCATAATATATCCTAAATAAAATTATTTGTAGGAGTTGGCTAAACTCTCGACCATTTGCACCTTTCACGACAAGTTTGGACGGATTCCAGCAACACTATTTGTTGTTGAAAACGACATTTTTAGTGTTGAAATTGCAATTTTATTGCAGAAATGGATTCATGACCCTCGATTACCCCTAGGGCACCTGGATTATACAATTCCAATCACTGAAAACTACCATTTGAACTATACCCACTGGATTTTGGCTAGAAAACTCACCGGATTTCAAGTGCAAATGGTTGAGATTTTAGCTTACACCTTATTTGTATGCCAAATTAGCGTTTCTCCAAATTGACATATAATTTGTGCCACCACAAGGTGCTCCAAATATGCTATTTAAATGTGTTGCAAATGCCTTGCCCAAGTTTTGTCAAAGATGAGGACGTCATCCAAATATAAAACCACAAATCAATTTTTGAATGGACACAATAAATCATCCATCATCCTCATGAACATTGTTGATGCACTAGTCAAGCTAAAAGGCATGACCAAACACTCAAAGAGGCATTCTTTAGACTTGAAGGTTGTCATTTATATATCAATTTTCTCAATTGGTACCTTGTGGTATCCTAACTTCAAATCAATCTTATTAAAAAACTTGGCATCCTTGAGTCGATCAAGAAGATTGTCAATCTAAGGGTTGGATATTGGTTATTGACTATGATTTTGTTCAAAGCTCTGTAGTCAATACAAAGTTGGCATGTCCCATCCTTCTTATGCACCAACACAATTAGGCTCCTACAAGGCGAGGATCTTGTTCGAATGTGGCCCTTTCGGATGAGCTCTTGAATCTGATGTTTGATTTCTTCACTCTCCAAAAGAGAGTGTTTGTGTATTTTGCCATTAGTTAAATGAGCACTAGGTATCAAATCAATTGAATGCTTGACCTACCATTGTAGAGGCACCTTTCCGAATGAAGTAAATATATCTTTGTATTCTTCCACCATCTTGTCCACCTGCTTCTGTTGTGTAGATAATTAACCTTGTGTCAAGATCCTAGTGGTCACAATGATATTATGTTCGCCTTCTAACCAAATGATGAAGAGGATAAATCTCCTAGTCTAAGATATTACTTTTTTTTGTATTTGTTATGAGATTAAGTACAATACACACCCTTGAATATAATTGAAACACATAACATAAGTGATGCACCTACCACACATCTAATCCATGTGCATGTCCCACATAACTAACCCATCCACCTAACCCACAAACATAAACAATGCACTCCCACACATAAGAAAGGCACATAACCACACACTCACATACATAAGTGACAAACCTAATATAACTGATGCAACTATCCTACACTTACCCACATGCATATGTGATGTGACAAAAAATGTGTTAACATGCACCCATTAGGGGAGTTTTGAGGTAAAAAATGGGCCTCAAAACAAAAATTGTACCATTAAAATTTAGTTTATAAGAACTAATTGGATTCAAGATGATGATGTCAACCAAAAGGGTAAAATTTGTAAAAACAAATAGAGAAAAAAAGAAAAACTACTTTTTCTTATCGTATTTTTGACATATCTCCTTATCGATTCACCCAAATTCTGAGTTTGGGGACTCGTTATTCCGCATCCAACCCATATCCACATTGCATACTTCTAAGGTACCCACAACACCCAAAAATGAAAATTTCGATAATAATGTGTATTTTAAAAATACGTTTTTTTATTGAATTTTTCATTTTTGGGTGTTAGGGGTACCTCAGAAGTATGCAATGTCAGTATGGGTTGGATGCAGAATTAAATTCTGCATCCAACGAGTCCCCAAACTCGAAATTTGGGTGAACTGATAAGGAGATATGTCAAAAATACAATAAGAAAAAATAGTTTTTTCTTTTTCCCCTCCAAAATTTATTACTTTTATTTTATTATTATAACTCTTGTTTTATTATTTCCCTTATGAGGCCCATTTAAGACCTCAAAACTCCCCTAGTCAAAGTAGACATGTGACCATGTCAAGTTGTTAAACCCATGACTTTACGACCATACATCAAAATTGTGAGTTCAAATGTATTGGAAATATTAAATGATCTCTATGACATGATTGTGCAAAACATACACAAAAAGGATGGGAAATATTTGCAAACAAGATTCAAAAGGACACAAAAAGGACTAAAACAATGCAGAATGGACATAAAGAGGATGTAGAAAGAACATAAAAAAATGCAAAAAGATGTGAAGGAGGCACAAATGGGATGTGAAAGACCCAAAAAAGGCTACAAAAATGGCAAAAAATGGTAAAATAAATATTTCAAATACAAAAATACACAAAATTGGATGAACAAGCGTACACAAATTAGAAAGGAACCCAAAAGAGTATCGGGCATCCCATTTTCTAATTTGCACAAAGGAAGACACAAATAAGGATGCTATATGCATGAATTATAGTACATATTACCTAATCTAAATGTTAGAAACCTTGTTAATGGGAATTTTTCTAACAGTTCCTTCCTCACTGTCCTAGAAAATGAGATATATTGCTACAAATATTTTTGCTACATGTGGCTCTAACCCTTAGTGGGAAAAACATGGAGTTACAGACAAAATAAACCCCTAATACCTCAATAGTTTGACAACTAGGGATGTTCCTATATCCAATTTGGGTAGGTCTTTAAATTCCTTGGGATTCCCTACACTTTCCAAGCCTTGCCTAAATAGTTGTGGGAAGTCATTCTATGAAGGGTTGAGGAAAACGTTGAAAACTGACTCACTAAGCCTTAGAATTTGTTGCTAAATTCCAAATTTGCACTAATCCACTGTCTGGCACCCATTTCTACAATTATTCATGTTGGGTCTCTTCTATGATGGCTTATCAAAGTCTTTGTAATCTTTTAAGAAGCCTTGTCTAAGCTAAATATGTTAATGGCAAAGGTTTCCACATAGCCAATTGGTCCCTATGTTGTACCCTAAGAGAATTTGGAGACATGAGAATCATTAGCCCTCATAGTGGTGCCTAATACTTGTGTGCTAAATGGGTGATTTTATTATTTTATGGTAATTAATCCTCGAAGGAGAAACCATATCTCTTTAGGTGCACCTAAGGGAATATAGTTTTGAGTAAATGCAAAAGCTTCAACTACTTACTATTGATCATGTACGTGTCAAGGTTATAGGGTCCTATGTGTATAGAGCATTTGGAAAGCATCACGTAACTTGTTAGGCCATGTACGTGTCAAGGTTATAGGGTCCTATGTGTATAGAGCATTTGGAAAGCATCACGTAACTTGTTAGGCCATTTATTCTAATGACCATTGTCTTCAATTGCTCCTTTGATTAAATCGCAAAGGAAATATTTTTTAGGACTGATGGTTCCCAACTTTGAGATCTTATTTTTGAAAAGAATAACATTGGTTTAACTAATGACCTCTACTACAACCAAACAAATGCTACTTATCTTAGACAAAATTGAAGACCATATATATAAGCCCATTTTTTTTTGTCCTCATTCATCGATAATTTACCTATATATGAGATATTAACTCGCCAACAATTCCATAGACCTATTTATCCTCATTATGGGTGACCTAGAACCCTTATACATATCTTTCGGTCATGCCCTTTAACCAAGTCTAGATGAGATTGGGCATAGTCATTTTGAGGTCAATTCCTTCATGCTTCATTATCTTGGAAGAAAACCATTATGGGAGATAAGTAGCCTCTGGCATTATATTTTCAATTAATATGGTTGCTTTTATATGTTGACTTTTTATTTTGGATATGGAAAAAGGGAAATGGGATGTTTTTTATTATTTTGGATATGGAAAAAGGGAAATGGGATGTTTTTTAATATTAAGATATCGTCTAAATGTAGTTCTTAATAAGTGTAAGTTTTACCTTGTAGTTCATGGTGTGGGTATAAAAGATCAAAATGGAAATGGCCTACTTGTGCTATCTTTTAGAGTTATAGAAGGTGCACCTTGCAATATGAGTAAGAAGCTACATAGTGCCTCACCTTTCCAATATGTTCAATTTCGATTGTCTTAAAGAAGTGATGGTATGCCTAGGAATTGTGTGGGTTTAGTTGTTAGTAATTAATGTGAGAAAAGGTACACCATACCTCCTCGTATGGAGATTGATAATACTCTCTCTTGACATATTTATGAGCCAAAAGTGTTATGAAACTAGCACTTATTGTTGCAAGCTAATTGTGCCTCAAGATGAGTTACCGGACCTTCAGAAAATGTTCATGATGATCCACCCCTCATTTATATTATGTAATGTCCATGTTTACATATTGAATGAGAACTTAGTTATATTTATGTTTCGGTTAGTCAAGAATTTGTCATTTTCTTATTTTCACACTCTTTCTTGAGTTATTTTGGTGTTAAAAGAAGCTTAATTTTGAGCTCGTACTAGTAGTAATTGCATGCACTATTCGTATTTTATATAAAAGTATAGTATAGTAATTGCATGCACTATTCGTGTTTTATATAAAAGTACCTCGATATACAAATTGGATATATCAATATTACTTAAAAGAAGCTTTTATCTAAAAGAAGGTTTTGTGAGATTGTATGATGAGTACCTCTTTTAATGCAAGCATTTAAAGCTTAGAGTTGATATCACGTTATGAAGCCACAGTGTTTGAAAAAGTTATCATCACAATTGCATTGTAAAATCAATTCATTATGCCTTGAGTTGTTTCTTGCACATAAACGGAATTCACTTAGTCAAGTGAGAGAGACTGGAAAGGCCAAAGAGGGAGGGAAATGGGGCTTGATCAATATATTCAAATTTAGATTGGCCTTACCTTCCAAAAACGTGTGGAGAGCTTTGACGGGCATAGGAATATGGAGTGTGTTGATAAGAGAAAGGTAAGAATAAGATCTCTAGAGGATTGGATTAAATCAAATCCAAAAGAGCCTCCAACCTCACCATTTTTTTTGGGCAGGTGTGATGTTTTCTTTTCATGTAATTTCTAGGTGGTTGGTTTGGAGAATCAAAGATGGGAGAAGTTTTAGGTAAGGAGAGATGCGTGTTAGGTGGTCCTAATGGATTCTAGTTACCTTCAACTCTTTTGGACAAATAGGCAAACAAGGGGATTGTGTCCTTGGATCAGATCTCTCAAAGAATGAATACGTTTGGGGACTGAGCAGAGGTGGTTGGATAGTAGAGATTTGGTGTTCTATAGTCTCGAAGAAACGGAATGGTCTACTTATGTTTAAGTTGTAGATCGCTCTGGTGTCAATCTATGTCAGGAGGATGATACTCTATTGTGATTGTGGAACAATAAGGACGGGGATGTAATAGTAAAAATGGTGTACTGGTCTTTTCTTTTTTGGATGGCATAGAAGAGGGAAGCTAGTGGCATGATATAACCTGAAAATGGAATGATCCTCTCAAGTTGAGGTTGTTTTTTTGCTTATAACTAGCCGATAAAGCGTTGATAGGTTCCAACTTATTGAAACGAGGGGGGAGGGGCCCCTTTGCCCATGTTTTTTGTCTAGTTTCCAAGGAAACTGTTAGTCACTTATTTGCACAATGTCTTTGCTAAGAAACTCTGGAAGTAGTTGAAAGCAATACTAATGTTTAGGGGTTATTCAATGGCAATGACCTTGGACAGGTGCCTAAGAAATTGGTTAGATAGTGAAGGAGGGGGTCAATTGGAGGAATTGCCTTGTTATTTTGCTGGGAAATTTGGCTTCACGACAATAAAGCAATTTTTGAGGGATTAACACCTAGTCTTTGCATGGTTTCTCAAAAGATTCATGGGCTTATTCTAGGTACATATTCTGAAGGGAAAGCTCATAAGACAAGGATGAATAAGGAATTGATTTTTGTAGAAGGTTTTCCCATCAATGTTTTTGGCAGGGCTTGTAAGGGGGAGGTTGGGAGATGAGCCATTGGCGTATGGTTGAAGATATCAGGTGTTCTTTCCTTTAAGATCAATATGGGGGGGAGGATTTGGTTCTAACACTAAGGAAGAGCTATTAGCTTTATGGGATCTCTTGATGTTTTAATCTAGTAAGAAAGTGTCCAGGATGCAGGTTGTGGGAGACTCTATGACTATTATTGAATGGCCTTGTTGTAAGGCATATCTTTTGGTCCTAAATCTCCTTGGATGGGAAAGGAGGATCAGGTTATTGCAGGCAAGTTTTCAATCTCTGTGTTATTAACATGTCTATCATGAATTACATGGTGTTGTGGATTCACTCTCAAAAGAGGCCCTATGTCTGAATGAGGGACGCATGGTATCTGATGTGGTTCAAAATTGTTCTACAATATACTCTTTAGCGCTTCAAGCATATTAGTATATCTTGGTAAGTTGTTGGGGACACTCTCTTTTTCAGCGATGCAGCCAAATCAAGATTGCTCACGTTTCTCTTCATAAGTGGTAATTTTTGTTTCATTCCTTTCTTGTTTTTCTAGGCCATTCTTTTGATTTGGCATAATCGTCGACCTAAGGTACATATGTGAAGGAA
Organism: Pseudotsuga menziesii; assembly: GCA_001517045.1. Classification (NCBI taxonomy): domain Eukaryota; kingdom Viridiplantae; phylum Streptophyta; class Pinopsida; order Pinales; family Pinaceae; genus Pseudotsuga; species Pseudotsuga menziesii. Next base: position 113,922 of record LPNX010649625.1, read on the forward strand.
TTGTTTGTATTATCTTTGTCGAGTGTGTTGTTTTTTCAGTCATCATTTAGGTGGATCCTTAGTGGATGTAGTTCACAATGATGTTGTGTTTTTGTTGTTAATGTACAACATCACGAGTCATTATCCAAGCCAATTTTGTGCATCCAGAATTGGATCTCATGTGTTGATGTAGAGATGCTGAATTTGGACTCAGTAACTTGGAGTAGATTCTTGAGTTGGACTTAAGGATGACTAAGCCTTCAGTTATAAAAGGTTGTTCCTCGTGTGTTTAGGTGAATGCTTTGATTTATCAAAGTGATGATGTTGTAAAGTCTTGTTGGACAAGGATCAAGACTTGTATGTATCAAGTCATGATTCTCGTATGGACCTCCAATTATAGTAGGTACCTATGAGGTGGAACTCCAGTTATAGAGGTAGTTGATTCTCATGTGGACCTCCAGTTATAGTAGGTACCCATGGGGTAGAGGTCAATGCTTTGCATGTTGAAGCATTAATGTTGTGTGATGTATTGCTAACCATGGTCATTGGTTTCTATTAAGCCTCCTTTAGAGATTAGCTACCTATAGAGTGAATTACTTTAGCATATGAGCATTTGGTCCGGAGTAATATAATATGATCACAGCACTAACAAATCTTTTGAGTATAATATGATATGATAGATAATTAAATTTAACACATATTGACCATACAGTAAAGATAAAAGATAGAGAGATAATGCATGGAGAAAAATATAACTTAAATTGCTCATGAGATTACTAAGTGAACTCGAATTCGTGAGCTTCAGTTAAAGCCAAAATGTATGCTTCAATTAATTAAATAACTCACAGTTGTCACTTCAAGTAAATAAATCAGCATGATTTTAGTTAATAAAAAATAACTAAGTGTTAATAAAGATGGACGAGTTAACTAAAGTGTTTACACTTTAGTTAAACTAAAAGACGACACTTAAGTTAATCAAAATACGACACTTCGGTTAATAAAGTGTTTTCCTGATAACACTTGAGTTAATGCAATACGACACTTAAGTTAGCATCCTAACTAAGTGGACATGCATTCAATTAGATGGCGAGTTTACTCTGGAGTAAGTTAAGCATCAGTTAATGTCAAATATGAAAGGCACGACACATATGTTATGCATGATGAAGAATCCAATGTACGGGATTATTATCAATGAAGGAAATTCACAGTTTTGGTGTATATGGTGCACTATTGTCATGAAACCATTTTCTATAGTTTGCATGGCAGTGATTTTAGCTTGTTATTAATGTGTTGGGCACATGGCAAGTTGATACATTTGATCTTTATTCTCTATTGCTCAATATTCTCTCTTATCTAGCACCTAGCTTGATAAAAGCAATATGCTACTGTGTAAAATACATTCTCTGCAATCTATCATAATTATACACTAAAGATTTATTGGGGTTTTTCATCCTCAATGTTTTGAGGGTTTTCTCCATGGTACATCTTGTGTTGTGGTTGAATGTTTTATGTGATTGAATGGTTCATTGATTCAATTGTTCAATATTTCTGCAATTAAAGTTTTAAATTTCAAAGATCATCATATTTGCTCAAAAATTTAACATGGTATCATAGCATAGGGCATGAAGGAGCTAATATTTGTGCAACAAACTTGAGCCTACGTAGATTCTGAGGATTTGAGCAAAAGTTTTCAGAAGGCATCGATCTCGTTCAACTGGAAGACGTCTTGAGGGAATTTTGAATTCCAACACTTGGAAGGAAAGGGTGTTGAACATATTAGAGGAACACAACTTGGATAGCTACGTATCCATTGTGGTGGAGGAGCCTACATCCAATGCAGGGTGCATCAACTTCAAGAAGAAACAAGCTAAAGCCAAATAGATCATTTATGATTCAGTAAAGGACAATTTGGTGTTCGTGATCACTCCATTGAAGACCGCAAAGGAATTTTTTTATACAATGACAAACCTATATGAGAAGAATTCCTTGAGTGAAAAGAGGGTATTGAAGAATAAGCTCTAGAACCTAAAGATGGAGAAGGACGATACTACGACATCATTCTTCACCAAGATCTCTCAGGTAAGAACTTGTTAGTATTGGATTTGTGGTTGATGAAGATGATCTTCTTCAAACCGTAATTGATGGTCTCACATCCTCATGGGAGACATTCTTGGTTGTGGTAAACTACCGAGAGATGCAACCTAACTTCGAGAGGTTGTGGCATGACTACCTCCAAGAGGAGGGGTGAATCCAAATCAATTCAGTAAGAACCAAAGAAGAAAATAATTCCCTCATTGTAAGGATTAAGAAAGGCAAGAACAACTTCTCTCAAAACAAGTTTTTCCATTCGAAGAAGAAGGAGTTCAACAAGGAATTTGACAAGTCAAAGTTTAGATGCTACAATTGTGACAAGAAGGGTAATTATGAAAGGGAGTGCAAAGCAAAGAAAAATGGTAAAGGAAGGTTTCATGCTTCTACCGCAGTAGAAGATGAAACTCCTCAAAATAATGCACCCGAGGAAAAGGAGACAAGGACGGATTATTGCCTTGTCTCGACACTTTCCGGATATATCATCACAAGTGAAGACACATGGTTGATTGACCATGGCGTATCCAAGCACAAGTCTAGATATTAAAGCGCCATCTTTGACCTAAAAGAGAAAAAGTTCACATGCATGTTAGAGTTGAGGGACAACTCAACCTATTTGATCCAAGGAGTTGGATCCACCTCCTTCTAGCTGAGTTCAGGAGATATGTTATATGTGGAGTACATTATTTATGTCTTGGGATTGAAGAAGAACCTTCTATGAGTGTCAGTTCTTGAAGATAAGGTATTTCGAGCTATCTTCAAGGATAATCAAGCACTACTATGGTCGAAGAACAAAGACTTGAACTTTGCAATTGTTATTGGAGTTAGAGAGGGAGGACTCTATAAGGTACTCGAGAAGTACATTCAAGATATGGTTCATCACACTATCATTCCATGCGAGATATGGCATAGGAGGCTTGGCCACCTCCACTACAAAACACTACTAGGATTACAACGAATGGTGAAAGGTATGCTTGTATTTGATTTTGAGCATGATAGTGTATGTAGGTGTTGTGCACTTGGAAAGAATGTTAAAAAGAGTTTATCTATCAATAATACTAGATTGAAAGGGATTTTAGATTTAATACACTCGAATGTATGTGGTCCCATGTCATCCCCTTTCCCTAACTGGCTATTTATATTATGTATTGTTTATTGATGACTTCTCCAGAAAGTCATGGATTTACTTCATAAAGGCTAAGAGTGAAACCTTTATCAAGTTTCAGAAATTTAAATCCTTAGGAGAGAACCAAACAAGGAAGTGCATCTGTGCTTTGAGGTTTGAAAATGGAGGTGAATTTAATTCCCATGTTTTTAATGAACTATGTAGTGATGCAGGAATTTGTAGAAAGTTGACAATTCCATACAATCCCTATCAAAAATGGGTTCTGGAGAGAAAGAGTAGAATTTTATGTGAGGTTGCAAAAGCCATGTTGCATGACCAAGATTTGTCTGCCTCATTATGGGAAAAAGCCACCAGTATAGCAGTGTATATCCAAAATAAAAGTCATCATGCCATTCTAGATGAGAATACACCTTAAGAGGTGTTTACTTGTGAGAAACCAAACATTTCACACCTTAGGATCTTTGGGAGTCATAAAAGATAAAAGATAAAAGAGATAAAAGATAAAGAGATAATGCATAGAAAAAAAAGAGAATTTGAATTGCTCATAAGATGACTAAGTGAACTTGAATTTGTGAACTTCAATTAAAGCCACAATGTATGCTTCAATTAATTAAAGAACTCACAGTTGTCCCTTCAAGTAAATAAATCAACATGATTTCAGTTAATAAAAGTTAACTAAGTGTCAATAAAGATGGACTAGTTAACTTAAGTGTTTACACTTTAGTTGAACTAAAAAATGTTTAGTTTACACTTTAGTTGAACTAAAAAATGATGCTTAAGTTAATCAAAATATGACTCTTCAGTTAATGAAGTGTTTGTTGAAGTTTGTGTAACTTCACAAGATATTCTTATTGTACTTTTATTGTATTATTGTTATACCTCCTTCAGGGTATGTTATTGATGTACTTGGTCATGTAAAAGTCTTGAAAGAATCAATGTAAACCTCCATTGTAAGTCAGGTCTATAGTACCCAAAAGAAATATTATATAAATGTTATTTTAAGTCTCCCTATACTAGTCAACCCAATAAGAGTAAGAAGTCGATCCAGATAGGGAAAAAGGTCACTCACGTGATGAGTATAAATAGAGAGGTTGCACCTCTCATTTGGATACACAACACACTCAAGCAAGTGCGCAAGAGAGAGAAGAAGAAGTTTGTTAGAGATAAGAAGAAGTTGCTTTTGTATTTTGGGGTTTATGTTATCTTGGTTTGGCATTGCACTTGGTGACAAAATCTCTACTAAAGAAGTTGTTGGGTTTTCTCCCTTGTGCTTTCCTAGAGGAAAATCTTTGTGTTCTATTGTGTTATCATACTCGTTTTTCTGTCAGTGATCCTATTGCTTATGGTTATGATAAAATAATGTAATTTGTTTGAAGATCTAATATAACCATTAAAATTATAACATGGTATTAGAGCCATCCTGAAAAAAGATTGTGTGCAGTCGTAACTAACAAAAGTGGAAACTAGGGTTTCATATTCTGGATACTTCCCTCTATAGATCAGCTGAAAGGAGGTCTATTCAACTCTCCCTAGGAGGGTGCATCTTCTTGTGGACGCAGATTCCAATTCTGTGGATTTTCAAATTTTGACCTAACATTATTGCCAGGAAAACTAGGGCATCATATAGTTTGCAGTTTTGTCCATAGATTTGGAAAAAAGAATACATCACTCAACTCGCCTTGAAGAGGCACATCTCTCTCTCTCCATTCAGATTTGCATGATACCAAAGTTGAAAAATTGGGGTTTCTCTATCAAACCTTGGGTCATCCATAAGTAGTTTTCCAAAAAGGCACTGAAGAAAGCATTTGGTTGAAGCACTCTTGATCCAGGTCATGCCCAGGTGCACACTGGGCACAACAGTTGACTGAATGAATCAAGTACTATTATGGTAGAAGCATATAAGAAGAACAAGTAAAGCAGGGAATACACTTAGGTCGACAGAAAGTACACGTACAGACAATATGCAAGAATTCAAACCAATTTATTACTTCTTCTCCATCAAAGATGGAGGAACCAAAATGTTGTATATTACATTAGTGTACATGCTTATATAGGATGTTGAGACACTTGGGTGACTACCCGTTACGTTCAGTTACAAAAGAAGTTATAACGGTTCAGAAGTTCAACCGTCGCAAACGACTGGAAGACAGAGGCATTCTGTCGATGTTCTACAGTCGTACGAAACCTGTCGAGTTCGGTTGTGTCGAGGTTCGGACTTGTCAAAGCCGATGTGGAACCTGTCGAAGGTGGAACCTGTTGAAGCAGTCAAAGTAGTCGAAGCAATCGAAGTGCTAGACTTTTTCGAAGCTCGACCACTTTCCAATTGATGGTTGGATCAACTCTTATTGGTAAGAACTATTCTCTCTATTTCCATTTGAGGTTCTCATTTTATCAAGATGACAAACAATACCAAGCTTGAGGACAAGCTTGAAGGAGATGAGAACTTTTGGGCATGGAAGTACATAGTGCTTCTTATACTAGAAGAACATGATTTAGAAAATTGTGTCAAAGGTGAAGTTGCGGAGCTAGAGGGAGATGAAGACAAAGCTAACCACAAGAAGAACTTGGTCAACGCCAAGAGGATTATTATTGATTCCGTCAAGGAGCATTTGATCCCACATGTATCCTCCTTGAAGACTCCCATGGAGATGTTTGATGCTTTGACCAGCTTGTATGAAGGAAATAACATTATTAGGAAGATGACCTCGAGGACTCAACTCAAGGGTGTGAAGATGCATAATTTAGAAAGCATACAATCTTACTTCACAAGGGTCTCTCAAATCAAAGAACAACTAGAATCTATTGGAGACAATGTTGAAGAAGCAGAAGTGGTGATGACTACCTTGGATGGTCTCCCAATATCATGGGAATCTTCCATTCAAGGAATTTTTTCTAGAAGAAGACTCACCAAATTTAATAGGCTATGGGAGAAATGTACGCAAGAAGAGGCTTTATTAATAGAAAGAGAAGAAAAGATGGGTGAAGATGACAATTTAGCCCTAACAACTCATGCTAAGAAGGGAAATACCAAGAAAGAAGGACATTCCCACATGAAGCCTAAAAGATCTCAAAAGAAGGACTACTCACAGTTCAGATGTTACAGTTGTGATGAGCAATGACATCTTGCAAGAGATTGTCCCAAGAAGAAAGGAAAGAAGAAGAGATATCATGCTCATTCTACAAAAGATGATGAATCAGTCAAGAAGAGAGCTAGAGAAGACTCCTCCAATGATGAAGAATATGTCTTGATTTCAACACTTGCAGGTACGGTTACTCATGGTAGCAATGTTTGGCTTGTAGATAGTGGTGCTCCACCCACATGACAAAAGAAGACTCACCTCACAAGGTGAAGCTTGGAGATGACTATCAATATCCCATAAAAGTGGGGGGAGAAGCATCCTACAATCTAGACTTAGGAAAGTCTATCAAGATGAAAGATGTTCTCTATGTACCAAGATTGAATAAGAATCTCCTATCCATATCAATCCTTGATGAGATAGGATTCTGAGTTGCATTTGTTGATGTCCAAGTACTCATGTGGCCTAAAGGTAAAACCTATAATGATGCGGTAGCAATTAGAGAGCAAGAAGGAGGCTTGTACAAATTGAAGGGCCAACCAGAACAAGCATTAGTTCATGAAACAATGGAACCAAGTGAACTATGGCACAGAAGAATTGCACATATAAAATACAAGGAATTACCGATTGTAAGCAAAGTGTTGACGGGTCTACCAAAGCTCAACTTGAAGGCATGTGCAAAGTATGTGAACAATGAAAGAATGTGAAGCAACCATTTCCAAGCAGTGACATTAAAGCGAAGGAGATCTTGGAGATTGTACACTCAGACGTATGTTGACCTATGTCATCCATCTCACTAAGCAGGTATACATATTGTGTTTGTTTTATAGATGGTTATTCCCACAAGACTTGGATTTATTTTTTGAAGACAAAGGATGAAGTGTTTAGTAAATTCAAAGAATTCAAAGCCCTTGTAGAGAATCATACTAAAAAGAAACTAAAGACCTTGAGATTAGATCATGGTAGTGAACTTACTTAAAAAAGTTTCAAAACTTTATATAAAGAATCAAGGATTAAGAGGGAGTTGAGCACTCCCTACAATCCACAACAAAATGGTGCTGCAGAGAGAGAATGGGTCAATAATGGAAGCAGTGAAATCCATGACCAAGATCTTTCAATGCACTTATGGGACAAAGCAGCCAAAACCACAATTTATGTCTAGAACAAAACACCACACCGTGTACTAGAGAACAAGACTCCAGAAGAAGTATTCTCGAGAGAGAAACCATAAGTCAACCATCTTAGAATATTTGGTTGTCTAGTTTACATACATATCCCCATAGAAAAGAGAACTAAGTTGGATCCTTCAAGAAAGAAGGGAATCTTTTTCGTATATAGTGATACATTGAAGGCATACAAAATTCATATATCGGGCTTCAGGAAGATCGAGACTAGTCAGGAGGTTACCTTCGATGAGGAAACAACCTATAGTAGATCGAGGCAAATTTACTCCAATGAAGTACATGAAGAAGAACCTAAAGCTCATAGAGTCAGAGACACGGTAATGGAAGAAAGAACATGAGGACCATGATATGACCGAGCCACAGAGACCGGTAGATCCACCCTGAGAAGTGAACACACACAAGAGAATACTAACTTGGGCACGAGAGATTATCAAAGATGCAGAGAAGTATGGCGCTCCAGACAAGACTTCTAGAGAAAGCAAGATACATTGACCATACTCCAGTTATGTGGCACTATTGTGTGACATGATTGATGCAGAGACTTCCATCTACAAAGAAACAACTGAGAAGAAAGAGTGGAAGGATGCTATGATCGAAGAGTACCAGTCGATCATGAAGAATAATGTCTGGGATGTGGTTTTGAGGCCAGAAGGGAAGTCAGTAGTGTCTTCCAAATGGATCTACAAGATAAAGCATGTAGAAAATGGAAACATCGAGAAATACAAGGAAGTATTTGTGGCTCGTGGATTCTCTCATAAAGAAAGCATAGATTATGAGGAGACATTTTCTCCTTTAACCAGATACACTTCGATTGGATTTATTCTTGTAATAGCTATAGTGATGAAATGGAAGGTGCACCAGATGGACGTGACATTTACCACCTTCCTGAATGGTGCAGTAGAAGATGAAGTGTATGTGGATCAACCACTAATATCTGAGACGCCTGATAGAGAGACACATGTGTGCAAATTGAAGAAGGCCTTGTACAATTTGAAATAGACACCCAAGACATGGTACGGTAGGATAGATGGATTTTTGACAAGCTTGGGATTTACCAAGAGTAAAGCTTATGCCAACCTCTACTTCAAGGTTGAGTATGGAAAACCAATGATACTATAGTTGTATGTAGATGGCATGTTCATGACATGTGATGACGAGCTTATTGCATAAATGAAGAAGAAACTTGTCATAGAGTTTGAGATAAGATACCAAGGTATGATGCACTATTTCTGAGGTCTCGAGGTGTGACATAATCTATATTAGATTTTCCTTAGTCAAGGAAAACATGCAGTAGATATTTTGAAGAGATTTGGGATGATGGATTGCAAGGCCATGGCCACACCAATGGAATCAAACTTGAATTTGTTGTGTGATACTACTTTCAAAGACACTTGATGCCACACTATACATGCAGATAATTGGTTCGTTGATGTACTTGACGAACACAAGGTCGGATATATGCTTTGCTGTGAACACATTGAGTCAGTACATGGTAGTTCTGAGATGTGTTCATCTGATTGCTACAAAGCTTGTGTTGAGGTACCTAAAGGGTACGATTGATTATGGCCTCATATTTGTGATAGATCAGAGGACTAACCTGCAAGGATATGTTCACTCATATTGGGATGGTAGTGCTATGGATAGGAAGAGCACTTTAGGGTGTTGCTTCAGCTTGGGGCCTGACATGATTTCCTAGTTCAACAAGAAGCAGACAAGTGTGGCACTTAATACAGCCAAGACAAAGTATATTACATCTTGTTTAGCTAGTTGTGAGGCAGTGTGGCTTAGAAAGCTACTTGTGGGATTGTTTGATGTTTAGTTAGAGACGATTTGTGTATTCTATGAAAATCAGAGTTGTGTGAAGTTGTCCAAGAACCATGACAAGTCAAAGCACATCGAGATTCGGTATCACTATATCAAGGATATGGTGTAGAGAGGAATAATGAATCTCCATTATAGTGCGACAGACGAGTAGATAATTGATGTATTGACCACGCCTATGGAGAGAGTGAAGTTTGAGTACTTTAGGGACAAGCTTGGAGTTGTCCAGATAGATGTCCATCACAAGGAGTAATAAGTCCCTGATACATATTTGTTGTCTTCACATCCATCATGAAAAAGGGTTGGCTCTGTGGAAGACATGTGGTCTACACATCCAACATGAAAAAGGATTGGCTCTATAAAGCGTTGCATCTAGTATGAAAAGGATTGGCACTGTAGATATAGGCATCCAGTATGAAAAAGGACTAGCACTGCGGAATGTTGCATCCAATATGAAAACGGGTTGGCACTGGAGAGAAAGGCATCCAGTATGAAAAAAGGACTGGCACTGCGAAGAGCTACATCCAGCATGAAAAAGGGTTGACTCTGTAGGGGTACATCCAGCATGAAAAAGGGTTGGCACTGTACAAACATGAGGAGGTATACCCAGCATGAAAAAGGGATGGAACTGTATGGACATGTCGAGATACATCCAACATGAAAAGGGGTTGGCTCTGTAGAGGTACACCCAGCATAAAAAAGATTTGGTTGATGTACAAATATACATACAACATGAAAAAGGGTTGGCTCTGTAGAGGTACACTCAGCATGAAAAAGAGTTGGTTGATGTACAAATATAAATCTAGCATGAAAAAGGATTGGCTCTGTAAAGGTACACCCAACATGAAAAAGGGTTGGTTGTTGTACGGATATACATCCAGCATGAAAAAGGGTTGGCTCTGTAGAACTTATTATGATGTATAGATTCGAGAGATGTCACAAGTTAATGGCCCGAGTACCGACATGCAACAGTAGTGATGAGATCGAGTGATGATTGTGAGAGACAAATATCTTCCTTGTTAAGAGGGAGTGTCGAAGATTGTGTAACTTCAAAAGATATTCTTATTGTACTTTTATTGTATTATTGTTATACCTCCTTCGGGGGATGTTATTGATGTACTTAGTCATGTAAAATCCTTGAAAGAATCAATGTAAACCTTCCATTTTAAGTTGGGTCAATATTACCCACAAGAAATATTATATAAATGTTATTTTGAGTCTCCCTAGACAAGTCGGCCCAATAAGAGTAAGAAGTCAGCCTAGTTAGGGAAAAAGGTCACTCACATGATGAGTATAAATAGGGAGGGTGCACCTCTCATTTGGATACACAACACACTCAAGCAAGTGCACAAGAGAGATAGAGAAGAAGTTCGATGGAGAGAAGAAGAAGTTTCTTTTGTCTTTTGTGGTTTATCTTATCTTGGTTTGGCATTGCACTTGGAGACAAAATCTCTACTAAAGAAGTTGTTGGGTTTTCTCCCTTATGGTTTCCCGGAGGGAAATATTTGTGTTATTTTGTGTTGATGTACTTGTCTTTCTTTCAATGCTCCTATTGCTTATGGTTATGATGAAATAATGTTATTTGTTTGAATATCTAATATAACCATTAAAATTCTAACAGTATTTGCATGATGACACTTGCGTTAATGCATTGCGACACTTAAGTTAGCATCCTAACTAAGTGGTCATGCATTCAGTTAGATGGTGAGTTCACTCTGGAGTCAATTAATAATCAGTTAATGTCAAAGCTGAAAGGCATGGCACATATGTTATGCATGATGAATAATCTAATGTACGGGATTATTATCCATAAAGGCAATCCACATTTTTGGTGTATGTGGTGCACTATTGTCATGCAACCATTCACTATAGTTTGCATGGCAATGATTTTAGCTTGTTATTAATGTGTTGGGCACATGACAAGTTGATACATTTGATCTCTATTCTCTATTGCTCAATATTCTCTCTTATCTAGCACCTGGGGTTCCAAAAGCAATATGCTACTATGTAAAAGACATTCTCTGCAATCTATCATAATTACACTCTAAAGATTTGATGGGGTTTTTCATCCTCATTGTTTTGAGGGTTTTTCCCAGGGTAAATCTTGTGTTCTGGTTGAATGTTTTATGTGATTGAATGGTTCATTGATTCAAGTGTTCAGTATTTATGGAGTTAAAGTTTTAAAGTTCAAAGATCATCATATTTGCTTAAAAAATAACATTGGTTTGTTAGATAATGTAGTTTTCATGAATGTTGTGAATTGTGTTTTCTGGGCCTCGCTCGTTTCAAGGATGGTTTAATGCTCATAAGACTTCAATTTGTAATAGCTTGCATGATTGTTTTGTACATATCTTATCCTTGATTCAATTGAATAACATATAAGAGTTATTTTCAGTTGAAAAAAACATGAAATCCATTGAATGGGTTTTGTTAATTATTTATGGAGCATTGCCCTATTTATTTCTTTCATGATCGAGATTTTATACAAGTCATCCAATCCTTACATACGAGCCTTATATTTTTTGGTAAAATGCACTAGGATAAATAGGCAATCTTTAACATTGAGGTTTAGGGGAAAATCACACGAAAATATTGTTGAGAGTTAAGGATTTCACACGAGATTCTAATCTTTAAACTTATAATAAAGTGATTTAGGGCTCACCAATCCTCATGCAACAGTGGGCAATATGACTTAAAAGACATTGCTTTGGATTTCACACGAGATTCTAATATTTGAATTTAGAATAAAGTGATTTAGGGATTGTCAATCGTCATGCAAATGTGGGAAATAACAAGGATCAAAATTGAACTCGTCATAGCCAATCAAAGGGATCCAATCTCATCCTAGAAGTGTTATAAAAATATTGCTCGTCATAAAATTTGATAAATTTTAATTTTGACCTTTTTTCAAAAAGTGCAATGTTTATTTTAAAATTTCATCAGAAGTGTTAGGTGCGAAACTACCCGTCAAACATTTATTTACCCATTGCTACTCTAAGTTTTCTACTGGAATTCAATGTGTCAAGTTAATATACTCATCAGTCATCACCTTTTCCCTTGTCATCAATTCATTCCTCACACCATATTAAGCATTCTTCTCACTTCCTCACTAGCGAGAATTGGGAATCTCTGCCCTTTTTCATTCCAAGAATTATATAGCAGTTGTCAACATGGAGAACAAAGAAGAAGACGGTTAGTATTGCAAGTGAGGGTGGGAAACAAAAGGAAAGGATTTATAATTTGGCGAGCCATCCATAGAAACATGGGCTTTTAAAAAGAAGCAGATATTTGCATCCATACTCAAACCTTTGAAGGATTTCAAAGGGAGTTGGAGCAACTCTAGGCAAAGTTAAATCATCAATTATTCCTATGCAATGTTGGCTTCTACTTCCTCTTTTGTAAAGGCCAAATGGAGTGATTAGATTTGGTTAGGATATGAAGGTATGAATTAATGTATTATCGTAAGGGTTTTGTAAAGATAAGTGAGCAAAGAAGTTGTTTTATCTATAAAAAAAAGGAACGATGTTTCTTTTCAAAGTCAAATGAAGCGCTTGCAAGGTGTGTGCAAGCTCAATCTCCTTAGACTACGATCATGAATTCATTTTGGTGCGTGGATGCCCTGTGTTCATTTTCAAGTAGCATAGTATAGCATGTATGTCTGCATTTTTATGTATATTTTCCAGGGGAAAACCTTGGGAGTATTCCTCATTATCCAATGTAGCAAGTCACAGTTTTTAGAGATGATTTTGAAGAAGTTGATCATTGGTGGGAATGCTCTATTTTGAGTCTATGTTTTATACTCTGCTTTTAGCAGAAATGTGATCTACTTTCTTAGTTAGTTGGCTTTATTTTAGTTGCAATATTAGTGTTGACAATGGAAAAGTTGTTCATTGGTAGTTATGCTCTATTTTTAGTTGAAATGCCATCTCCGTTATTAGCTAGTTTAATCTATCGTACGTGTGATCTACTTTCTAAGTTGGTTTCCTTTAATGTGGTTGTGATTCATAATGACTATGTCCAATGGTAGAATGTCCACTGCAGTTTAGAATTTAATGGAAAATCTAGCGATTCTAATATGTAGTCTCACCCAAATTGAGATTTAATTTTTCATTAGTTCATTAATAACAAAAGGACACATGACTTGAGAGGGACATGATCAAATCACATCATGTACAAGATGGAATTGCAGAATGTTTTTTTAGAGTTCGTGAACTGACCTGAAATGGTTTGGAGCTTCTGAAGTGAATGGAAACCTTATGAATTGTGTAAGGAGCATTCTATTCACTAATCACAATCCAATAATCCAAGCATTCTCATTTTCAACAATCCATTTGTATCTAGATAGCTAGATTACAAAAAATGTTTGCACACATCGCCACATTTTCAAAGTATTTGCAAAGCCCCTCCCAAACATGCGAATGCCTCTCAAACCTCTATTTTAGACCAAGAAAATGACTCACAACATAGTGCAAGGAAATGCAAATTGTTATGATTTTGATCCTTGGAGGGATGGTAAGCAAATCCTCCTCATTTTTTCCTTAAAAGTTCACTACAACTAATTTGTAGTCTGTATTAGGGTTTGTGTGTTGATTGAGGCTTTTCACAGCTAATTTTGATTACAGCCTAATGGCTTAGTGTTGCTATTGCTTTCTCGATGAATATTGTTACCAATCAAGAAAAAATATTGTTACCAATCAAGAAAAAGACAATATTACTGAATAGATGGTAATGAATAGGCTTCCTTTTTAATTCAAGATTTAATATACAAATGGATTTGAACTAATAGATTACATATTATAGCAAATTATTAATGGATTACGAAGTTGAATACTGGGATATGAATGGACTATAGTCAATACCTAACTATCAGCAACTATTCTTAAGTAATGAATAAAAAACAACTGATATCACGAAGAAAAAACAATTCCATTTCAATACGTTTATGATGATGTGAAGTCAGGCTTGTGACGCAGCAACATGCACAGTACAAATACCATTTGATAACAGTAAAATTTCATGATTACTGATAATATAATATTTATTTTTTCACGGAGTGGAGGTGGGGTCAAGCTTTACCACAAAGGAGCTCATTGGCCGGTATTTGATCTTGGCTTTGAGCGGGATCCTCCAAGTCCCTGACGCGCATGTACAGCTCTTGACCCAGATATCGTCTAACTCCATCCTCACACCTTATATTCCACATGCCCACGTTGTCCAGCTCCATCATCACAGCTGTCCAAGAATTCGGATATACCTGCACCTCCCAAACTTCAACAATCAGCCCGTCGCCCAACTTGGAACTAAAAATTCACAATCCGCTACGCGTTTCTATTAAAAATTATGATAAGAATCCTACCTGCGTTGTGGAGCGAGCAACCGCATCCATCAAGTTATAGGTCGATTGCTTAGTGCTGTCCCACACCCCTCTATCCATTCTGGCAATTCAACAACAATCGAAGGATCGGAATGAATATTCAAAAATGGATCAATACCATTATGTAGCCAGATTTAATCCCTATGATTTTATGCTTACCCAACGACGAAGAAAGCGTAGCCATCGACATGCCAGGTCTGAATAACATTCTCCGTGTTCTGAAATACTATCTGAATAAACGCTTTATTCAGCGCATCGATGACCGGAGTCCCGTAGCGGGGCGCCGATCCGATCGCTGGAGAATCTGGGACACCGCCAAGGGTGAATACATTGTTAATCTGAAAGTAATCGGCTAGCTTCAGAGGAGTGTCGGGATAAATAAACGACACATCGTTCACGGCGAATCGTTGTTTGCCCCCAATAATCGGTGCCGTGCTCTGTAATTGGATAGTCCTGGACACATTAATTTTTCCATAGTGGAAGGAACCCTGCGGATTAGGCCTCGCTGCACCTGCCGTCAAATTCCATCTGCATCAACATCGATATCACGCAAACATTAATACAATAATTTCTATGGGAGAAAGCTTAATCTTGATAAAGATATTATTAGTTGTGATGACCTTATAGATCTGGCTTGGTTGAGGGAGTAATTGTAATCCATTGGATCTGGTCCGTCTGGAAGAGGACCGGATGTAGAAGGGGCCGTTGCAGAGTTAGTGTACTGAAGAAATGCGATCCCAGTAATCACGCGATCCGTGAAGCGGGAGGAGGCTACAATGTAGAATGAAGCAGGACTTTGATCTGCAGTGACCAGGACAGAGTAAGATTGCCCAATATGAATATCGAGTGTTGCATAGTACTCTTGAAGAGTGTACGATCCTTCCGTCTCCACCAACAGCATTCGGTGATTTTGAATTCTGAAATTCAGCGTCGTTTGCATTCCGACATTGGAGATCCGAAATCTGTATGTGGCACCTGCATTGGATCTTCTTTTTTTTAACAATGGATGGAATTGCCAGCACTTTCATGGTGTTCGAAATTAAAGTTCGATAAAAATTTACCGGGCTGCACGGAGATGACAGTATGATAGGGTCCTCTGCCGTTGATTACAACTCCATCGGGTTTCCCCAGGAGAACGCCGTTGTCTAATGAATTTCTAATGTCCTGTATACCCACAGTTAAAGGTTTCAAGATCGAATGCGGCCGTACACTAGCAGACACAAATCAATAATGACCCAAGATATGGCAGAGGTTCGAATCGCATACCCTGCGCTCCCTGTTGTAGAAGTCACTGATGAGAATAGTGAATTCGTCTGTCGGTGGGGCAAACGGGACTGCAATGACGTCGCGATTGAGAACCCTGATGCCTCCGTAGCCTCCGGCGATTCTCTGCAAAAGCAGTGAGGGGTAATAGAAGAAACTGCCGATCTGATCCTTGGCCTGAAATGTGTATGTCCAGTTTTGGCCCGGAAGAATGGGACAATTTGTGCCCTGCACTCCGTCTTGCCATGATGTTCGTCGTTGCTGTATACCGTGCCTATGATTTATACATTTATCGATTAGATGATTGCTTAGCTGATCCTTCATAAAGAAACGAACAATAATTTATCAATATATTGAAGGACTTTTCACAGATTTCTTGAAATTCCCAGTATGAATGTACCATGTAATAAGAAATGGTTCGTCCAGGTTATTGTGAACATTTACAAGGATAATGTTGTTTGTTACGGTCTCGAGCTCGGGACCTGGGAACTGATCGTTGATGACTATGATCTACAATATAACACAATGAACAGACGGAACCTTTTTATGATAGTGAATTTAACCAACAGCGAACAACAAATGACAACAGAAAAATATGCAAATTTAGAAATAAATTGGAGGAATCTCACTTGCTTATTTACTCCCAGGGGCGCAATATTAGCGTAGGAAACCCTCCAATCAAAGTATTGTAAAGGAACGTCTGCAGATACTCTTCTTCCATTCAGAAGGGCAAACCCCAAGAGTATAACAGCCAATGGCACAATATAATCTAATCCTGTGAATGCCATTGTGATGAAACCTTGATTCGGCGGGCCGCGGGACTGAAGTCGATGAAAGAAAACCAAAGGTCCTCGTTTCTGTACAAAATCCTATAACATTCGTTTCTGTACAAAATTTGGTAAAGCTCGTACCTTCAAACTTAACCTCGTCTGTTCCAGACTTTATAACATTGTGCTCATTTTACTCGGCATTGGGGTATTTACGAAGTGCAGTGTAAAGGAAATACCCGACCTTCTTGACTTTCAGAGAAAAGTGGAATATGAAAACATTTGTAAACGGAGGTATGGAAGGAAATAATTAAACGGATTAAATAAAACGTGAGATATGCGAAAATATCTCCTTTCAAAAAATATAAAGCTAAAGCTATGAAGGTGAAGATTTGGAGCAAAACAAAACCAGAAGAACCCTGAGCTACCTCAGTTTGTTTGTCGATTTCTTGCTTTAGTTTTCCAAAAAAATACTGTTCGAAGATTCGAAGTAGTACAGGATTCTGAGTTTTCTGTTCCAGACTAGCAAGAATCTCGTGCGGACTCTACACAGCAAAATACGAATTAAGAACAATAATTACCTTGTTATTTTAACTCTCCCACACATATATTCTTCAAATTACGTCATTCTCAGCCATAATTGTCACAGCAAAACCGAGAAAAGAATTGTGTTTCGGGGGCAGCACCGTTCCAGAAGCTAATCTTTCTGAAGTTAGTAGACAGTAAATAGTATATGAAATTTACTGGTTGAATAACCCTCTTTCAGAGCGCCTTAAGCCTTGCGAGTCGCCTTGTTCCAGTGTAATTTACTTTACTCGACCAAAGCCATAAAGTATTCCAATTTCCAGCCAGAGCTCAGACTGCACGAAACCCCAAGCCCACAGCAGCTGTCGCCTCAAAGCTCCATTATCGATGCTTGAAGCTTAAACTCCGATCGTTTCATATGATCGGCCGGCCCATATAATCCCATGAATGCGTTTCACCCCTTGTACACGCATTTATAGTGCCCGCCTCGCCAAGCTCATACTCTCAATCTTTCTGTTAGAAGTAACGGCGTTAGGCCCAGTATAAATTTTTATCTTGTCTAAAGGGAAAGGCCATGAAAAATATTCACGGACGTTAAATTGTGATAATAAGAATGGATATTTTCTAATTTTCCTAAAAAAATCTTTTAGGAAGGTTTCTGACTCCTGAGGTTTGTTTGTTTCGCTGTAGCACTTTTTGACGCATTCAGTGGCTTTATTATTATTAACATTAGCAGGTGCGCAATGGGTGGAGCGTGGAGCCGTTCTACTTGCGGTATTCATATCACATGTATGTCAGTGACTTCATAGACATGTGTACCCCCACAACTGATTGTCTCACATGCCAATGCCATGCCATGCTTTCTTTCATTGTCAACAATTCCAATTCCTTAAACAGAAAGTCACTCCACGGAGGATGGAAAGCTTAAGCTCCTTCCAGATAATCCTACTTTACACTGGAATATATTGAGAAAAGTGGTCAATTACAAATTCATTGTGATGGATAGTCATAGGTTCCGTACGAATGAGAAGAAAAATCAAAAGAATATGGAATTCAAAATTGTAGAAAATGGTTTGAATGATGGGTCTTTAATATATATATATATAAGAGTGTTGAAAAATAATGTATCATAAAATGGTTTGGTGGTTTCATTATATATATATATATAAGGAGTGAGCTAGTTATGGAGCAATCCTCCCTCCATCGGACGGAGGAGGAGCAAAGTCAACGCTAATTTTGCTCCTCCTCCGTCCTATGAGGGAGGATTGCTCATAGCTAGCTTACTCCTATATATAAGAGTGTTGAAAAATAATGTATCATAAAATGGTTTGGTGGTTTGTGTATTAAAAAATGATTTGAATTGTGGTTTTTATATAAATAAAAAATATATATATATAATGTAGAGTGAGAAACAAGGAAATAAAGATTGAAAATTGGTGTATATTAGAAAATGGTTTGAATTGTGATTTCCATATGAATAAAAATAAAATATATGATGTATGGAAAAAAATCATGTATGAGAATCGAAAAACAAGGAAATAGGGGTTGAAAATAAGTATATTAGAAAATGGTTTGAATTGTGGTTTCCACATAAATAAAAATAAAAGATACAATGTATTAAAAAAACATGCATGAGAATTAAAAGATACAATGTATTAAAAAAACATGCATGAGAATGTGAGAGTGAAAAACAAGGAAATAGGGATGGCTCAAATGTGGAAATGGAAAAGTAAAATTCGACTTTCTCTTACCTTTTAAATTCTAAAAACTTATTTTCTAAATAAAATAGAGATGTGTCTCTCGTGTTTACATTCTAAATTTTAAAACTTATATTCTAAATTTTATAAAGTATATTCTAAATAAAATAGAGATGTTGAATTTTTATATCATAGATTAAGACTCAACGTTTGAGGAGGATTAAAAATTTGTGAAAAAAGAACTTAGGAATGAAGAATTAAGGAAACTAAATTTAATTGGTTAAGCAAATCCATAATTTTAATTTAGCTATCTTTATTATTTTAATTTCTTTCTTTAATTTCTTAAAAGTAATATATCAAATATGAACTTTGTTATTCATATATCTTAACTAATAATGTAATAACTTAAATAGGGTTTTATCTCATTATTATACTATTTTTATTATTTTTATTTATTTTTTTATTTCTTAAAAATAACTTATCAAATATAAACTTTTTTAATAACTTTCGTTATTAATACAGCATGAGTGGGCCTAATGGTTAAGAGCATGTGTTTCCTCTTAGGAGGTTACAGGTTTAAATGTTAGATCACTATCTTAACTACCCATGTAATAACTTAAATTGTATATATATAATAAATAATAAAAGTTTATAGAGATGTTGTTTGGGGTTGCAGCATCTCTAAAGAATCATGGAGAAAGATTGGGTTCCAGAAGCATTTCATGTTAGGATATTTAGTTACTTAGGTGTTAGTTAAAATTAGTTTATTATAATATATATGTTTGGTAAAGTGTGTTTCTTTAGTATGCATCAGTATGCATTTGTACCTATGTAATATGACTGTCACAATATGTTCTTGGCATAGATTGATCTGGCATATAGTGATCTTACTGTTAAACATATTCTCTTTGATCTGAAAGAGACCGTCGGGTGTGCCAGAACAAGGTTGCGTAGGATTTCCAACATGTCGGCTAAGCGTCAGCTGGAAGAGAACTTCTCGGTTTTTTTCCTGTTAGCGAGCTGCTTTGCCATCTGAATTAGGATATTCAAGTCCCATTCGATGATAGTCGGAAGCCACCCTTCCCTGAGCATGATTCTGAGACCCTGGAGCAGACCTTCAAGTTCCGCAGAGTTGTTGGTGTCAAACCCAATGGAGCCATAAAAAATTTGTAAAATGTCCCCATCCGGGGTTCTGCAAACTCTGCCATAGCTGACCACACCTGGATTTCCCTTTGTTGCCCAATCAAAATTGAGTTTGAAGACCAGGCGAGGAGGGGGGGTCCAGGAATTGGGGGTGGAGACTCTATATCTTTTAACTTTTCGTCGCAGCCCATACAGGGATCCTTTGTCCAACCCCTAGTCGTTCGTTATGAGCGCCTCTGGACCTATGAACTCTTTGTCTTCGTCACTCCACTGCATGCTTCCGATGGTTTCCAAGAGATTTGTAGCCAAAGTCCTCCATACCTCCTCAATAGTTTGCTTCTTTCCCCGAAAGATTCGTCCATTTCTCTCCTTCCAAATCACCCACATGACAGTTCCGGGGAAGGCCTACCACAGAGCTTGTAGGATATGATTTTTAAAAGATTTGGGATTCCAGTCGCTTAGGGTTTGGCCCGGATCACCTCATCACCGATCGCTCCTTCTAAAAGCCATAGAACCCGTGTCCCAAATCGATGCAAAAAAGGGGCAGGAATCAAGCAAATCGTTCATGCTTTCTTCTAGGCATAAGCAAAGGGCACACTATGAGGGGCTATGGATTCCTTTACGCCTCAGGTTTTCCCATGTTAAGATTCTTCACCTGACCACCCACCAGCATAAGCTAGCAATCTTAGGCTAGGGATTGGTCTGCCAGACCTTCTTCCAGATTTTGTCCTCCCCTTCCTGGTTCCTTGTTCAAATATCATAGGTTTCTCTTATGCTAAAGGACCCTTTTTGGGTATAACCCCATCACAGAGTATCCTCTCCTTCTTTAAGTGAAATGCATCTTTCATGGATTTCAGCCTTGAAGGATCGAAGGTCGTCCTCTAAAATCCGTCTGTCACCCCTATCCTGCATCACCCATCGTCGTTGGTCCTCCTGAGCTCCCTCCTCCCAATAGTGGTTCACTTTAATCTTGCCTTCCTTTAGTCCTTTAGCTCATATGTGCTGCCATCGGGGGTCGGCCCCCAGTTTGGGGAGATGGTTCCAAGAGTCGTCACAGAAATTGGCATAATCCCCCACTTTGATCTCCCAGAAGCTATGCTTCTGAACTAAATTATGCCCCCGACAGATCCTTCACCTAAATATGCGATCCCGACGGTTCCTCATTAAATCGGATCAGTTGGTTCTTGGGCCGGTCTCTAGCATACTTAATGTGCCAAATATTAGCCCATGGTTCTTGCGTATAGTTGCACCACCTCCACCAGATTTTGGCCCCCTGAATTTCACCCGTGACTTCAGGGTCATGGAGACCAAGGCCACCTCTGTCCTTAGGGGAGCAAATTATGTCCCAGCTAATCAGAGAGAACTTTGCTTTAGCTTCTCGACCCCCCATAGGAAATTTCACCGAATAATCCTTATCTCCTTTATAATCGACTTTGGGGCAGACAGAACAGAGAATAGATAGACCAGCATGGCTTGCGGGACCGATTTAACCAGGACCATCCTACATGGAATATTAAGGGGTCGAAGAACCCAGCTTGAGAGTTTTCCCTTGATCCTGTCCATCAGCTCCTACCGAGACGCACTCTTGATGGCTCCCAACCCTAATGGACATCCAAGATATTTGGACGAGAAGGATCCCCTAGAGAAACCCAAAATTCTGATAATATTCCTTTGGATGATAGGAACCATGTTTAAGAAGAATCCCTGAGAATTATCGGCATTGAATTCTAGCCCAAATGCTTTTGCAAAGAGCGTTAAAATGTTTTTTAAAAGCCCGGGCTTCTTGGACTGAAGGGTGCCCCATTAGCATCGTGTCATTCAAGAATTGTTGGTGAGTTTGTTTCTCCATGCCATCATGAAGGGAAAGACCCTTTATTTCTCCTCCTAGCGCCTAGGCTTGGATGAGTTTACTCAAGCCCTCTGCCATCAAGATAAAGAGAAAAGGTGAAAGCGGATCGCCCTGCCTGATCCCACGAGAAGGCTTGAAGAGATTGGTCGGGGAGCCATTTAAGAAGATGGAGAAGAAGGGTGTAGTGACCAAGGCCATGACCCATTCCATTGATTCCATGCTAAACCCATACTCACTCATCATCTTCTCCATGTATTTCCAGCTAAGATTATCATAGGCCTTTGCGATATCAAGCTTGATGAGCATTCCAATCCTTTTTGTCCATTTGAGAGAGTGTATTGTCTCATGGACAACAATGATTCCATCTAGGATTTTTCTGCCCTTGACAAATCCTTATTTCTCTAGACTGATCAAACCCAGAAGGAGGGGTTTTAATCAAAGATAGAAAAGTTGCATTGAAGGCTTTGAGCACTCCTTGCTTGCATCTTGATTCCTCAAAAATTTCCCAAACCTCTTCTTTGATCATGTCCCAGAAGAAGTGGAAGAATTTAGTTGTAAAGCCATCTGGTCCAGGGGCCTTCCCTTGGGCCATCTGGCTTATCGCATCCTCCACCTCCTACATGGAGATAGGTTTTTTGAGCATCTCGTTGTCCTCCCTGGTTACAGTACTGGGGATGAGTGCAGTGATCCGAGCAATGTCCTGCTCCCTGTCATCACCATCCTCAGTCATTATCCCTTCGAAGTAGCTAGTTATCTCTTCCTCAATTTCTCCCCTAGTCTCCACCTACGATCCATCTGCTTTTTTTATTCTATGTATCTTTGATCCTTGTCTATTGTGGACCACCGAGTTATGGAAGAATTTAGAGTTTTTCTCTCCTTCCTGGAGCCATTTGACCCTAGACTTCTACCTCCAGCATATCTCTTCTTTCCTTTCTCTTGCATCCAGTTGACTGAGAGGGTCCTTCTCCTTCTCTTTCATCTCCATGTCCCATCCAATTTCCATTCCTTTCCGATGAATGAGTTCAATGTCCATGATGAGTCTTTTTTTATCCTCAAAGATATTTCTAAAGTCCTCTTTGTTCCACGTATGGATCTTGGCTTTTAGGGCCTTGAGTTTCTGCTAGAAGTTGTATATTCTTATCCCCCCAAGGGGGGACAACTCCTACCACCAATATTCCACCAGACCCCTAAAGTCCTTATGTTCAAGCCAGAATTTCTCAAAGTGAAATAGTTTTCTCAGGAATGCATTCAACAAATCCCAGTTGAGACTGATTGGCCAATGATCAGATCCTGTCACTGGGAGAACACTTCCCCTAATCTCCCATGTACCCTGAATGAAATTCTCTAATACAAGGAATCTATCAATACAAGAGGCTACGAGGTTCTCCCCACCCCGCCTATTGTTCCAAGTGAACCATCCATCTCCCGTCTTCAAATCCGCTAGGGGGTTGTGGGCCAGCAGCTCCCTAAAATCTTCTTGGTATTTGTCCATTACTCTCCAGCCCCCCTTCTTTTCCCTGAGATAAGTGATCAATTTAAAATCCCTGCTATGATCTAGTTCCCCTCATGGGCCGATGCACTCAGCCAGTGCAGAAGGCGGAGGAAGGCCTGTTTCTGAGGGAAAGCACTGGGCCCATATACATTGACCAAAGTCCCTATGGTCCCTGATCCTAAGAACTTAAATTCTTCCATTATCGAGAAGTGATTGGCCTGCCACTCAGATAGGTCGATAATTCTTGGGTACCATAGCACTGCCACCCCCCCCTGCCATACGATCTACGTCTGTTTCCATGACCCTGCTACCTTTCTAGATCTTCTGTCCGAGTTTCTGCATGGCTTCAAAACTACATTTTGTTTCTTGTAGAAATAGAATGGCTGGTCTCGATTGCTTAACCTTCCTAGTCAAGGTTTTAATCTTTCTAGGGTGGTTACACCCCCTAATAATCCAAGAAAACTATCTTCATTGAGTAACCTTACTTACTTCAGAGAAGGTCACCCTAATCGTTGGGTACTGGCCTGATTCAATTAGCTTGACCCCTATTGTTGTGATCCTCTGCTTATTTGTCTTTTGGCCTCTCTTCATATCCTCCTCCAGGGATTTCCTCTTGCTCCCCTTCTCGGGCTCTGCATTGATCCCCAAATCCTGATGAGCTTTGGACCGGATGATGGCCTCCTAGAGAAGTTCCAGCTTCTCATGGGAGACATAACCCTTACCTGCCTTCTCGCATTCCTTTTCAAGTGCATCAAGATCTAGTTCTCCTAATTCCATTTCCTTCACCTCATCTTATTCCATGGCATCAATCTAGCTATTAAGCTCTGTTCCACTTGTGATCCCCTCCATCTCGATTTCCTGAGGTTTGGCCATGACATCTTCCCCAATCTGCTCTTTCCCTAAATCACTTTCCTCCAAAGCTTGGAATGGGTTGGAACTGGTAGGGACCTTCCCTGTAGCCTCCTTGCGAGGGTCCCCCCCCCCCTATTCTTTCCTTTTCTCCTACTCTTTACCTATGCTTATCATCCCCTTCGTGATTTGAAGTTGGCTACTCCCGGGTCCCTTTTGGGAAGTTTCACCCAAAATGGCCATATTCATGATAGATCCTGCAGTGGAATGGAAGCTGCTCATAGTCAATCTGTTGGATCCATTCCTCATCCTCATAGTTCAAGCTTATTGCCTCTGGGAGGTCCTTAGATAAGTCCATATAGACGCAAATGCAGGAATAAGCCATATACCTTTGGTTCTTGGTTTGCTCGAAAACCTTCATGAATTCCCCTATCGAGTTATCAATGTCTCTCAGAATTTTTGTGTCCTAGTACTCGCATGGGAGGCTGACCAAGCAGATCCACACCGAGGTGACTGTCAGATCCTCAGTTTATGGGTTGAATCGCTCCTTCCAAGGTCTCAGGTAGATCCCTGCCAAGAAGAAGAAGTAATTCCCGCCCTCTAGGACTCTGTCCTTATCCTCCTGGTTGAAAAAGACTATGGTAAAACCCCCTTTTTCCCCAGTTGGAGATCATAGTGGCCTTTAGGTTTCCAAGTGCCTTAGATCCATCATACAAAATCTCTTTTTTTATGCCAAACCCCCATGAATTTTCTGATGAGGGCCTTTTACATCCACATCTTGATTTTCTCATGAATCATTTACGATCAAATATGGATCATTGGGATTGTTAGGGCCTTTGGGAGACATCCTCAGTAGCCCGATCTCCTCCCTGCACCAGGCCCATCTCTCCCGTCATCCGAGTCCCTGCTAGCACCGTTGCTCCCCTCAAGAGCATGGCTCCGAGAGGTTATTGCTGCGAGGGAATCGCAGCCCCCACCCCAAGCAAAACACGCAAAGGGCGCTCTCTTTCATTTGTTCTGGCTTCATCAAAACCCTAGCATCCAGTTTTACCCCCAAATCCTGATCTTGTCTTTGATCAAATGCTCAATGATGTTGTTGAAAGACTAAGATTATAATAAATTCCACTTGAATAGATATATCTAAAATATATGAGATCCTACAAATATGAACAAGAATCAAATTTAACTTCATGTGTGTGGTCATGGACTTATAGTCTAATGTTCTTGAATCCTTTCAAGAACTCTACTGAACATTTTCTCAAGAGAAGAAAATGTTATCTAATGACTGTTACAACTCTACACTTTAATAATTATCCAATATTCTTACATATATATTCCTTCTTAATATGAGTACCATACATGGTTTCTACATAGCAGGAGGTTAATTTAACTACTTCCACTGGTTTTTCTAGGAGCTAGCAAATCTAGGTTCTCCCTCTCAACATTTAGGATGTGGGAATCATAAATTTGAGTCCTCCATCACGGAGAATCATACTCCTCTATATATAACACATATATGAATATAATTAAGATAAATGCATTACCTTCATGATTCTTTACAATTCTCGTAATATAATTAGGGCTTCTATTTTGTCTTCTTCCTAAGAAACATATGAACCTCCCAATCTACTCTTTTCCAGGATCATCCATCTGAATGGCTCCATGTCATTCTCTTCTTGTAGGTCAGGGCATATATTTTTTTCCTACAAGAAAAAATATTCAAATGATTAATAACATTACATAACCAAGAAATGTAATCACATGAAAACTTTAGACATACTAGCAATGGTTGACACAGTTATGTACATAAAATACATCAATGTTTTAACATAACCCCATTGATATCTTTGTGATGTTTTGCAACCCTATATCAGTTCAAAAATTCATATTTTATGAAGGAAATATGCTAGCCCATATTCATATATCATAAACCAAACATGAAGCCTTCTACCTGATATATTATGACCAATCATGCAGTCCTATATTCACAGCTCATGAAGCAAGCATGATGTCCTCTATCACATGTCTTATGAAGGAAAGTTTTAGCTTTATATCAGCCTTATATAAGTATTTACCAATCCTACATAAGTCTTATATCAGTCCTATATTATATCACATAATATGGATTCATAAGATCTACAATATACTAATAAATGACAAACAATAATCTATATGCTCAACACAATTTCAAAGTCCAGGAATGCAAATTTCTATATGATAGTCATGAAACATATTCAAAAACCTGTATATAGTATAACAATCAAAATATAAAGTACTTATCTTTTATTGATTTGTTTGGGATCCCTCTTGATCTCTGCACTCTTGTGGGGAATACCAGAGTCCTTCTTCATTCACTTGAATGGAAGAGCTTCTTTGTAGTGAATGGCTTTCTCCCTTTCTTCATTCTTTCCATGAGGACAAGATTCTCCTCTTTAGTGTACACAACCTTGATTTGGATGCGCTCCTCTTCTTGACTCAAGGCCTTTTTCTTGAAAAGATTGGTGAGTGTTGTTGAACACAATGGCCACACTAAGAGGGGGGTGAATGAGTGTGTGAGAAATTTTAAACCTTTTTACCTTCAATTAATCAATCGAAGTATATCAAGCATCATGTTATCAATTACCTGATCATATGCATTAACGAAATCAATCATGAATCATAATCACAATCATCACATCAAGAGAGACACAAGAATGTATGTAATTTTAATCTTTATTGATGGTAATGGAAAACTACAATCTTCTCGATTACAATCAACACCAACTGATGAAAAGAGCACCAAATCTTGTAACATGACCTAGATTGGTATTCTTAGCTCTAACTAAGAAATGGTTGAGGATTCCAATCTTAAAGTACAAGACTTAGCTTGCATTAATCTCCGCTCATGTACCTTTGTACATTGATCTTTGTTAGTCAACCTATACTCATCATTCTTTGTCAATATCCTCCTCATCAATCCTGGTAAATATCTACTCATCAACCTATCAATATGCTCATCATCAATCCTGGTCAATCTCTACTCATCAACATGTCAATCTTCTCATCACTCTGTTGGTCAAGTTGGCCATGTATATCACAATCATTGCTGCTCATACAAAGGTCACTGTGCATGTATATCACTGATATATCATCATATTAATTTACCAATACCACTATATACATCATTGTATCTATTGTGTACCTGTATGCATCATCATGTAAAAGTTAGTTCATCATCATCATAGTGTGGTCATAGTATATGCATTATTAGCATCATCATCATGTCATCATTTCATCATGTAAATATTAATGTATTTACTTCCCACAATACTGTTCATACACTGTGCATACACTATCAACACCATCATAGTTTAAGGCATGCAATGTCATCATCACCATGGTTTTGCATCACTGTATTTATACACTGGATAAATCACAACATTGCAATGTATGCATGCTGCATCATATCAACATCATTGTTTTGTACATCACTGTGCATGCCACTGTATATGTAGCTGTATGTATTGGAACTAGGGCATCATCCAAGCATCATCATCATCATCAAGCATAGGAGTGCATCATCACTAGTGTATGCACTGTGCATCATATATCATCAATGCATGCACCATCATACAGTATCATCGAGGATAATGTATATCATCATCACAGAGTTTGAATCATCATATAATCATCATTATCATCATCAGTGTAGGCAACATAAACATCAAGTGTTCATTAAATCACAACATGGGAGATCATCATCATCAAGGTCTGTATACATCAAGGTCCGAACATGCATATTGCATCATCTCATTACTATTCAACTGTGTGTACATCAATGTACATCACCCATCATCATATCGTAGTATGCAACATCATCATAAGGTGGCATACATCATGTATACATACACCACTATATATATATCTATATATATATATATATATATATATATATATATATATATATATATNTGATCAAACTTCAACCGCGCATACTATAGCAAGTCATCATCATAGTGTAAACAATGACCATACCTTTGACCATTCAGATTGTTGAAGGTGTGAACAAGGTCAACATAATTGTTGACTTCCCCAGGAAGAGTTCAGACTATTTACTCTTTCCACTGCTGCAAACAAATTCGGGCCTCCAACATTGTTACCAATTCAGACTTGTTAGGGCATCATTCTGGTGTTGTAAACAAATTCGGGACAATAATAAAGGAAGAATTTATGTGAAAAATCCAAAACAAAATTAGGAGATGGACTTCTATAACTTCCACAGAGTTTCCTCAATCACCATCGAGACCACCTTAGGATACTACTGCTGTAAAAAAGAGGAAATTCGTATTGTATTTGATGTTGCAAATATCAAACAACACATACCCTAAGCAAGTCCAAACTGGACTGCCAAAAGGAAACCCAAAAGAAAAAAAAATTGACTGCTGCTAAATTTCATTGATTGCTCCTTCTCCACAGTCCACCTCAATCCATGAAATGTCCTTAAATAGATCCGAAAAACCTTAGAACAAATTCAAATTTTTCACTTGCAAAATGAAGTCATTTAGCCCTTATTTATACAAATTTTCTTTATAATTTTTTTATGGAGCCGACCTAAAAAAATAATTTTTATTTTGAATTTTAATGAGGCCGACTTTACAAGTTAAGGAAATAATTTAAAATATTATTTATCATCCAAAGGACTTGTTGTTTGAGGGTTGATGCTCCACACCAACCATTAAAACACCATAGGCTTCGGCTTCACACAATGACACCAAGTGTATGGGTCTTGAGAACCAAACTTGTCAAGTCTTTATGGTACAAGCTATGGTATACTTCAACCCATGTGTATGGGTCATATGTCTACACAATAAGTGTGTGTCATGTTGTTAAAAAGTTCCAAGTAATATGTGTGATCAAGACCCAAGGGCACATGTGCAAGAACTAGGACCATCTTTAAGGGTTCTAAGACCCCAACAAGCCACAAGGGATTCATCAAGAACCCCAATCAACATAAGAACATCCCAATCAACATGTCATCTTCAACATTCCTTCAATACCATTAAACCACCAAGTGTGTGGGTCCAAAGGCTTTTTCAATGTCTTCTTTTACCATGGACAAGTCTTCATGGGATTCTTCATCATACCATGGGCATGTTCTTGGGTTCCATAACATACAAGGTTGTCACAAAAAGGACCCATCACGCATTCCTTCAAATGATAGGGGTACAAGGACATCATGATCAAGGAAAGAGGGCTTCATAGACTTCTTCAACCACTTTAACCACACAAGGGGACCTCCAAGGGTCAATATTCATCATGACGTCACTTGTGGGGGTGTGAGGCCTTCTCCTAGGGTACCAAAACACCGTCATAGCATGAATGACTACAGAATGGGTCAATAATACTTCTCCAACCCATATAGGGCTTCTCCATTATCTACAAGGGATTCAACACCATCTCCAGGGTCTTTAGCATTGTCAATAAGGTGGTGGCTCCAAGATCCATCCTTGTGGGTACATGGACCTTGTCAACTGGGTACAAGGTGCTTTAAGGAACAAATCAACACTGTGTGGGCTCCAAGGTACTGGATGTGAGGGTACTGGGATCATCCATACTTGTGCACTGTAAGAGGGACTTGGTGGCATCAATGAAAACCTGTGGGGCCACTACAAGTCCATGTTGGCATCAATGAAAATTCCATCAACAAGTGTATCAAAACACACCCTTGCGGTCTTCAACGGAATGATCATGGACATGAGATTGTCCTTAACCAAATAAAAGATTATATGCTTGGAATTTGCTTGATTCTTCTTGAAGTTGATTCACATTCATTGGTGGTGGGATCCTATACCACTGTGGCCATGAATGATTCAAGATCATGCTCTTCAAGAATATTCAACACCCTATATTTCCATGTGTTGAAGTTTGATGTGCCTTCAAGTTGGTCTTTTGGTCGAACGGAGATTGATGTCATGGCTACAAAAATTTTCTCAACACTTCAAGATCTACGTAGGCCCTAGCTTTCTGCAAAAAATGAAGCTCCTTCAAACCCTACTCTCTGATACCATGTTGATGTTTTGAGCAAAATCAGAGAGGCTTGAACATTACAACTTTTGTTTGAAAGTAGTCATTTACGCAGTGGAGAAATGTAAAAGAAGGAGCTGCGTTGGATTTAGTAAATCTCGACGTTTCGATCCCTACTCTGGGATCATCATCAGGAGACAATTGAAGCATGAGGTAAAAGATCAAGAAGCCCGTCAGTATTTATAGTTTAAGTTTGCTGACTTCTGGGCGATCTTGGTCCGGATTGATTCCAAAAGCTTCACGTCATTCAGAACATCCCTTCCATGGAGGGATTCGACCTGTTTGAAAGTAGTCAGCAAACTGGTCGAATCTCCACTGCGTAAATGACTACTTTCAAACAGGTCGAATCCCTCCATGGAAGGGATGTCCTGAATGACGTGAAGCTTTTGGAATCAATCTGGACCAAGATCGCCCAGAAGTCAGCAAACTTAAACTATAAATACTGACGGGATTCTTGATCTTTTACCTCACGCTTCAATTGTCTCCTGATGATGATCCCAGAGTAGGGATCGAAACGTCGAGATTTACTAAATCCAACGCAGCTCCTTCTTTTACATTACAACTTTTATCAATCAATTTCAGCACATATGTATCTCAAAAATTAGCCACATGTGAATCTCATAAATACATCATCCACATGTATATCTCACAAATATACCAGCCACATAAATCATCTTCATAAACCATCCATATAAATAAATCAACCTTGAGAGACAAGATATACCCTTGGAAAACCCTCCAAACATGGAGGATGAAAATCCCAACAATTCTTTGAGTATGATAGATAGATTTGAAGAGAATGGGTTACAACACATAAGCAGATTGCCCGATAAGAGATATCACCTTAGCAACATAGAAGAGAGATCCAATGAAACCCTGCAAAAACAATTATATGCAACTATATTGAACTTTCCATAGTGCATTCACAAGGAGATAACTAGAACTCCCTCCATGCACACATTAGCGCCCTTCCCGTCCTCAGTTAGATTTAACTGAATGTTCATTGTCTTGAACTCAAAGTGAACTGAATTAAACTGAATGTTAACTTACTTGACCTGATTGTTAACTTACATGAACTCAAGCTTAATTGACTTGAATTGAATGTTAACTTACTTCAAATGAATGTTAATTATCTTGAACTGAATGTTAACTTTACTTGAACTAAATGTGAACTAAACTCAATATTTAATTAATTGTTGATCACTTAGTTAACAGTCTAACTTAAATGTCATCAATGCTTTACTCTTAGTGCCATCCATGCACAATTTCTATTATTAATTTTTCCATGGATCTCTTTAGTTAACTATGCATGTTGATTAATGAACATTAATCTCTTCTTTACTTAACTGATTACATTCATTAATAGTTCAACTCATGTTTTGATTGAGGCATTCATATTTTACTAAAGCTTTATAACTTGAGTTCACTCATACATTTGCATGGGCAATTCAAATTCTCTTTCTCTATGATTTACCTCATTATCATTAAATAAGTAATGCATGGCCCATATGTGTATTATTTATCCATCTTATCATATCATACTTAGAGGAATTATTCCATACATACTAATGATCATATATTATACCCCGGGCCATATAGTCATATGCTAAATTAATTCACTCTAGGGGTAGCTAATCCCTAAAGGAGACTTATAACACTCAATGACCATGACTACAAATATATCACATAGTATCACCACCTCAACAAATGGAGGTCCATAGTTTTGATACAACACAAGAATTCAATCTTGATACAACACAAGATTATCTCCACTATTGGAGATCCATTCTCATAGCGTACCTTCTATGAGAATACCTGAATTGATATTACTCACAAGTCTAGTCTTGATATTACTCACAAGACTTAGCTTGATATTACTGACAAGATTTACAATACAACATCACCACCTCGATCATATGAGGATACACAGGACTTGATATGACTCACAAATCTGACTTGATATTACTCACAAATCTAGAGAATGACTCCTGATGTTGTACAATCAACAATTTGTAACATTATTTCTTTTGCATAATAATATTGCCTCTAGAAGCTATTTGGTTGAAGTTGTGGTGTGCTTCCCTCTTTGGTGTAAACCACAGAAAACATCAATGTGTTCATCTGTGATTTTTTTTGTGAGTGGATACTCTAGGTGTTTGATTTTTTGGAAGTATCATGTGTTAGTCAAACTTGGTACCAATTCTATTATGAAGTATTGCTTCCGTTGGTGATCTAGATCTTGAACTAGTGTTGCCAACGCTACTAAAAGATTTTTGGTTTTGATATTTATGTGCATTTATGGGTTATGAGAGGTGTTCATTTTGTGAAAGGTATTCCATTGCGCTCGAAGCCTAGTTGGAATAATTTTTGTTTCACCAAATAAAAAAATTTGTTTGCCAAATTTACTAGCATTTTACTAGATCTAGAGGTATATTGTTTACAATTGTACATTTTTATTTTTTGCTCATATTCTTTTTTATTTCTGTTTGTGTTTTTGTTTTATATATGTATTGTTACCTTTTCAATATGTGTGTGCTCTTTGTCATGCGCTTTGTGCAAACTCGGTAAATAAAAAACATAGTGAAAATGGTTTTCTTACTATGTATGCTCTTTGTCATGCACTTTGTGTGAACTTGGTAAATAAAAAAACAATGAGAAAACTTGCAATTCCGAGAAATATAATGAGGGACTAACCCCAAATCTAAACATTTTAGTTTTAGGGTTTTTTTATGTTCTTGGTTGGTTGTGTAAAGTGTCTTACAAGCCAAAAAGCAATGTTTTTTTGGGTAGGCACACTCTTCCTTGCTTAAAAAGATTATGGAGATTATGAAGATGGAAGATTGTAAACCAACCCCATCTCCCTTCCATTGTGGAGTCAAACTTTCTGCCACTTGCACTTCACCCGAAGTAGATGGCACCTTGTATCGTCACATTGTTGGTAGTCTCTTATACTTGACTCATACCCGTCTTGATATTTACTTTGCCATTTCTATTGTTTCCCTCTATATGTAAGCACCACATGAAATCCATTGGAAAGTAGTAAAACACATACTTCGATATATTTGGGGTATAGTTCAGTTGGGGATTCATTACAGTTCAAGGGGTCTCCTTTGTTGGTTGGTTTCACTGATTCGGATTGGGCCAATGATATTGATGATCGAAATTCTACTGCAAGTTATGTTTTTCATTTTGGTTATGGACATGTCACTTGGGATTATAAGAGACAATAATCTCTTGCTCTTTCTTCAGTAGAAGTTGAGTATCTAGGTGCAGTTAATGCAAGTCAGGAAGCTTTCTTGCTTTGACAGATCCTTTCATATTTTGGATTTGAATAACAAAATCCAACTACCCTTTGGTGTGACGATCAGAGTGCCATCAATATCACCAAATATCCAGTTCAACATCAACGCAACAAAGACATTGATGTACATATGCACTCCATAAGAGATCTTGTTCATGATTGGGTTCTTGAAGTGCTCTTTTTCCCTACACATGATTAGATTGTGGACATCTTCACAAATTCTGTAACATACCAAATAGAATAATATGTAAATAAAAAAATAAATTAGATTAAGTAATTAAGTAATTAATTAATCAATATTATATATTCTTAAAGCAACAATAACATGAGAAGAGACGTAACTCTTCACTATTATGTGCTATGCACTATATATTGCCTATGTTAAATGATGATATGAATACATAGTCTTTCTGCATATATATAGTACATAATAGTAAAGAGTTATGTCTCTTCTCATGTCGTTGTTTCATTTAGAATATATAAAATAAATTTAAATTAATTACTTAATCTAATTTCTTATTTTATTTACATATTATTCTATTTGGTATGTTACAAATTCTCTTACAGAAGCAAAGTTTTCTAAACATTGGTCTATGTTAGGAGTTCAGGAATGTGTCCTTAAGGGGGGATAGGCTCTAATGCCTCCTTCCTTCTCCTAATAGTGTCACCTTTGTAAATCCTTCAATCCTATCACAAGTTGTTCATAAGAGGGGTGTTATGATATTTAGACACTTAGGAGTTAGTTAAGATCAACTTGCTATAATATATCCATTAGGTGACATCTGTTTCTTCAGTATGCATCCGTATATATTTGTACATATGTAATATGGCAGTTATGATATTTTCTTGACATAGAGTGATTCGATGGTTCATCTTCTCCTCGATCTTAGTGACCATTGATCCACGACTTAACACTTGATTGGTCCATATCTCTATTTAAAGAGCATGGAGGGTCATTTGCTAGTCGATTGATTATGAGAAGTTATTTTGTAACATTCTTTATTTTGCATAATAATATTACCTCAAATAGCTATTTGGATGGGATCGTGGAGTGTTTCTCTCTTTGAGGGTTTAAACCACATAAAACATCAGTGTGTTGTTCTATGATCTATTTGTGTGAGTGGTTTCTCAAGGTGTACGATATTTTGGAAGTATCATGTGTTAGTCAAACATTTCGTAAAGTATAACCTCAAAATTAAAAGCAATACACCCTATCCTATTCTCCCACTAGAAATGAGTCTTCCCCCCATCGAGAGCGTCACTATAACTAGGCATTATATGCTGAGGAGAAGGAAGGTGAGAATTTGATGAATATTGGCTAGACCAGCAGAGCATGAAAAGGATTCTAGAAGAAGAATTAGTGGGAATTTGAACCAAGGGACAACAATAAATAATAGTTCAATGTAGGATAAAGGTCGTTGAACCCGAGAGGTAACTAATGTACAAGTATAGGATGAATAACATGGGAGAGCAGAGACTTCCTAAAATTGCTTTAAAATATAATCAATACCACCTTTAGCTCAAGAGAGGATGGTATAAATATGGCATGTCTTGATTAAACCTTTGGGGGATCGACGAAAATTCCACTTTGAAAAACATCAATAATATTAAAAATATTATCACATCTAAGTTTAAAGAGAAAATGTGGGGTGAGAAACAATTAGAGATATTAAGAAAATTAAGATCCTATAAGGAGGTCGTTAACCCTAATCTAAAAGATAAAAAATATCTCTTTGTTTTAGATAGTTCGAAGAAGAAAATTAATGTAACCAAGATAAGAATGAATTCTCATTAGCTTCATAGTGAAACATGACATTGGACAATTCCTAAAACACAATGGATGGAAAGTATTTTTCATATCTGTAAGACTATGAGCATTGAGGATGAAAGTCACTTTCTCTTAGAGTTCCCTGCGTACACACACATTAGATTGTAGTTTCACGATCTTTAATATATTACAAACCTCCAGAACCTTCTAACTTGTCAAAACCATGGAGACCTAAGAACACTTCTTTCTAAGTTTTTTGAGCATAGGAGTAAATTTTACAACAATCCAAGTAATTTTTATTTTAATGTCCACTAGACCAAAGGTTGTTTTAGTGGATGTTAACCACTACCACTACCATCAAAAGGGTAAATTTATTTCATTTGACATTTTCCTTAAAAAATTGCATTGCATTGTTAGGACAGGACGCTTCACTTATGTTTCCCATCTCAATTCACCCCAAGTTGGTAGGTAAAGATAAAAATTATATTAAGCAATATATATATATATATATATATATATATATATATATATATATATATATTGGAAAAAGATTTCATATTATGTATTTTTAACTTAGAATGCACGTTCAGGGATATTTTAAAAAACACTAATATATCTCTACCTTATTTTCCTATTCCAAATATCATTACAATGAGTAAATTTTAGGACACCAACGCTTATAAGATTAGAACCACTAATAAGGAATGAGGAGTTATTGATTGGTGATCAAGGTTCAATTTCCATGAAGGCATCCAACCCATTAGGTTGTCATTGGGGAAACCACATGTATTGATCGAACATGTGAGGTTTGCATTGCACTCTCCACACACACATATGTAGATCAAAACCCACCCTCTTGTCATCCTTAATATTGGATCTTAATTGTATAGCTACAACCACAATTTTAATTGAGGGGCAAAAGTTCAAATGGCGAGGATTTAAGTTTCCCACTTTCCCACTTGAGTTCAAACCCCTAGGGATTCATATGGCCCATTGTGATAAGGATAGAGTAGGTTCCCCCCTTGAGTGGGACCCCTCTTAGGTACATGTATCTGAACGTCTCATCCCCTTCTAAGTCATAAGTTTCCTGCTAGACATTAGCTTGCGGGTTGTTGGCACTAGCCTAGTGTTTTTATTGGTAACCAACCAAATTTGGATCTTGGTCTTTCCTAAATAAGTGTGATCAGTTACTAATTCCCCTAGATTCAACAAAAAATAGGGTGCTAACATTAAAAACCTCCAGATTCCCATAAAAAAATATTACTCAAGTAATAGTGCTCAAC
Source organism: Pseudotsuga menziesii (assembly GCA_001517045.1). NCBI lineage: Eukaryota > Viridiplantae > Streptophyta > Pinopsida > Pinales > Pinaceae > Pseudotsuga > Pseudotsuga menziesii. The sequence continues at coordinate 150,571 of LPNX010649625.1, forward strand.
TAAACTATCCCTTGGTTAGGGACAACTAATCGAAAAAATAGTGACAAAAGAAAAAAATAGTGCTCAACTAATTCGATTTGGTGTGCTCTATTATCTCCATCATAATGTTGTGAGATTTCTCCTTAGATGTCATATTTGTATCCCCTCCCATGATATTTTCTTGTGAAGTATGGAGATGATCACATAATACATTGTTTGGGTTCTCCCATATCTCAAGCTTGTTGTCAAACAAAGTGATTTCAAGAGGAAAGAATGGAGACATCATATTATACAATTCCTCAAAGAAGAAAAATATTAAATCTAAGCAAAAGAGGACAAGGCAAGAGATATCCCAACTACACAATAAAGCTAAGCGATCAGATGTGGATGATAACACATATATATCATGCATAAGAGGCTTGTGATGCTCAATATAATCAATATACATTGGATTACTTCATTATAAGCTCCACTTTTCTCATTTTGAGTCATTTACTCATGCAAGAATCATCATGGATACATGGGTGTGATCCCTTCTTAACCATCAATCTCTATTTGTATGTTCCAATATAAAAGACAATTATATGACAAAGGTAGTCGCTTTCCTTAAGTCATTATCATAATAGACTTTGAACTTTTCCTGCTAAGGCATTGAGGTTCATTGTCTTTGAATTCAAATTATGACCTTGTCGATCATGTTGGAAGAGATTTAGGAGTACCACAATGTGCTCTCCTCTACATAAATCCCCTGTATTTCTTTGTCCAAATATTTACCTACATTCAACAGAAGATTAGATGAGGACTCAAGAAGGTCTCGATTTCTTGCTAGACTTGTTCCTACCCCGCTTTTATGTCTAAAGTTTTTTTTTAATAGGAACAATTATATATTATATTAGTAGATCGGTGGTATGATCACATAAAAAGTTACAACAATAAATCCAAATCAGATGCCTTAGAACATAAGCAAAATGGCACATGGTATTACTAAACCGACTTCTAGTTCCTTGATGAACTAACAAGACTACTATTTCTAGGTATAAAACTGACCAAAGCTAAACATCCATGATAAAGTTCCATAAATATTACATATTCAAAAGTATTCATAGGACTAAACCGTCCATATTCAGTACTCATCACGACCACTGGTTTGAGAGGTCTTTTCTTAAGACACAATGATGTCATTGTCCCTTTCCATGTCCAGCTTCGAAATCTTCAACGTCAGCCGCTCGAACCTAATATCCAAATCTTCCAACTGATCCAACATCACTTGTTCTGATTGTGAAATGGAGCCAATAAATTCTTCATGAATATGAATCAGATCTTTATCCACCAATTCAAAGCGATGACCTCCTTCCTCATACAATCTCAATAAGAACCGCTTATGGGACCTGACAGTCTTACGAATATCCCATATTTTTTCTTCCAGCGGGGGAGCCGAAGCAACTAGTGTTGTTGATTCGAAATTGGAAGCCATGATAGTGTTAGAGAGCACTATAATCCAGAGAACAACATAACCTTTGATGGACTGAATACAACACACAGTGTAGGATCCCACATCCATTAGGGAATTTAAAGCCTACGCTGAACCCTCATAACCATCAGAATTACCCATAATTCCCAAGAGCCTATCTGAATTCATCACACAAACAAAGTAATGGGACAGATGAGGTGAAGGACTTCGACACAGGGAGATTTGATCCGAGGTGCACTCAATTTCATCAACGTTCGACGGGAGTGACGAACCTTCTTATACCGTGGCCTAGATAACAAGGCCAACATGCATAATGCCACTAGCCCACATGAGTGAGCCCAAAACAGTTTGCTGCCACATTGCAAGGGAATGCCACATACCTGTGAGAGGGGGGCCCTTACATGTGAGGACACTCCTCCACAATCCCGTAGTCCTATGGGAGATAATAGAAGGTGGTTTATTCATTGAGCATAATGGTCCCTTTTCCCAGAGTGACTACTTTTTTTGCCACTTTGTCAGCTTCATCATTCAGGACTTGACGAGTCTCTAAAAAAACTTAATTCTTCTGAAGGATTTGACGAGTCTCTAAATTCTCCTAATTATCTGGCACCACCGTGGCACAATCTCACCTATTTCGGAAGGGAATTTTTAACCAAATCCTGGATGATAAGACGAGAGTCCCCGAACATAATTAAGTCCTCGATATCATGAGCGAGCATTTGAACTAGTCCTTTCCACAAGGCAAGAGATTCATCTATATTGTTTGTAACTTCTCCAACTCCCCATGAGTAAGAAAATCCAATTTGTTCCTCGAGACCAAGAAGAATCCCTCCCCAACCCGCCTCACCTGGATTCCCTTTAGATGCGTCATCAAAGCAAAGAATGTGTCGATGAAAGGTTCTTACCCATTTAATGAAGTCATCTTTCTCCATACGAATTTACCAGACTTCGAGCTTAAGGTTAGGGATATCAACCCTTTTAGGGAGCTCTAGATAGAGGATGAGAATCCAATCTTCTTCAGTGGGGGAGATTGAATAATGCTTAGTTTAAACCCAAATGGATATGAGGAAATCACCTAACACATATTTTATTTTGACCACAACTATAGCAGTAGAAGAAGGGTTGTCTCTGAAAACACGAGCATTTCTTTTAGTCCAAATTTTCCAGAGAGTAAATTTGGGAAGAGTCAACCAACAGTGATTGAGAAGGTATTTTTTGGCAGTGGAAAAAGGGCATAGAGAGAGCCAGTTGCTAACAAGGGTTGGTATATCCTTAGGGAGATGAATCAAACCATACCAACAAGAGAGGGCTTGTTTCCAAATTTCTTCTACAAATGGGCAGGTAAGGAACATATGATTAACCGACTCTTCCTATGACAGGAAAAAGGGAAAGGAGTAGTTCCTTCCCAACCTTTTTTACGGAGATTATCCACAGTCAGGATGCTATTATGAGCAATGGTCTAGATGAAAAAGTTGACTTTAAGAAGACTTTGGCCCTTCCAGACACCTTGCCATAAAGAAGGATTAGTGGGGACGTTGGGGACAGATTTGAGAAGCATGTAACTAGCTGCAACAGTGTAAAACCCAGACCGAGAGCCCCAACCATGAGTGTATTTGTTTCTCAATGCAATGGGGGCCTTCCCTTGAAGAAAAGATAACAACATTAATTTTTCATTGAGTAAATGGGAGGGGAAGTTTTGGATATTCCAGTTTCTCCAGATCTTAGATCCATCAGAATCTCAGGAGGAGATATCCTAGAGCTTAGTGATGTTGAGGGAGTGGAGGTATATTTTTAACTAGGAATTTCTTGGAATAGAATCAATTGGAGGCTCCCATAGAATGGAGTCCTCCCAAATTTGATTTTTTTCCCATTTCCCGGAATCTAGGTGAAGGGAAAAGTAAAAAACCAAGGGCCTTCTAACAGATAGTGAAGATTGGTGAAATTTTGACAATTCTAGGAGGGATATCAAGACATCTAGATCGATTCCCTGAGAAGTACTATTTCCAAAGAGCATGTTTACTCCAGGAGGGATTTCTTGATATCAGGTTCCAAATGAGTTTGGACCCAAGTGCCAGGTTATGGAGACGAAGTTCTTGTAGATGAAGTCCACCTTCTGACATAGGTTTAGAGATTTTCTCCCAGTTAACCAACGAGAGCTTGTTCTCATTTTATATTCCTCCTTTCCAAAGGAATATTCTGAGGAGAGCCTCGATCTTTAAGATGATACCCCGAGGAGCTAGTAAGATGGAGCTTTGATAGATGGGGATAATTGAGAGCACTAATTTATTGAGAATTATTTTTCCAGCAGGGTTTAGCCAAGAAGTTCCCCAAGAGTTAATACGAGCTTTCATCTTGTCAATCAAAGGAAGCCAATGATAAGCTTTTGGGGATGCTTTTAATATCAGAATTCCCAAGTACTTGAAGGATTCCCATTGGGGTTTCCCTTCGATTTCCAGTATTGTTCATATTTCTAGAATATCTTTTGGATTACAATTTCAGCCATATATTTGACTTTTCCTGTAGTTATTTTTGTATCCTGGCACTTTTAGATACATGTCTAGATAAAATTTTAATTTTCTGGCCGAAAAGGATCTTGCACCACCCAGGAGGAGGGTATCATCAACCAGATGAGCATGATTGATGTCTTTAACTCATCGGGCTATACGCAGACCCATTAGTTCTTACTGAAGTCCACTCTGATCCAACTGAAAGCTAAAAACTGAATCCTGAATAACATAGAGAAGAGGGGAGAGAGGGAACCCCTGGCGGATACCATGAGAGGCTTGGAAGAAACTAGCTACATGACCATTGACCAAAGGGGATATCCAAGGAGCTCCAATGCAGGATTTTTCCCAAGCAATGAAGGAGGGAGCAAAGCCAAAATGATGCATAACATGAAAAAAGGAATTCATGCCTAACCATGCCAAACACATTATCTAGATCCAACTTGATAACCATTCCTTTTTCACGGTGTTGGATACTAGAGTGGATTGCTTCTTGAACCAAGATAATGATGTCAGTAATTTGTCTTCCTTTAATAAATCCACCTTGATTTTTCAGGGATAATGGTATGGAGGATACATTTTAGTCTATTGACATGACTTTGGCTATAAGTTTATAGCCAATATTACAGAGAGATATAGGTCTAAAATGATCAAAGGAAAGGGCCCCTTTTTCTTTAGGGCTGAGAGCAAGGAAAGCAGAATTTGTGCTACCTCCAATCTTGCTACATCTCTGAGATTTTAGGATCAACTTGTGGAGATCATTTTTGACAATCTTCCAGCAGGATTTGAGGAACCTCGCTGTAAACTTGTCCGGTCCTGGCACTTTTTCAGATTCCATAGAATCCATGGCAAGCTTGATTTCCTTTTTAGAGACTATGGAAGTAATAAAAAAGATAGCTAATGCGCTGACCTTAGAAGGGATTAGATTTAATACATGAGGGGATATTTCTATTGGAGGCCTCTCTGCTGTATAAATGTCCTTGAAGTGAAGATGAGCAGCTTGCTTGATTCCTTCGAAGTCTTGGACTTCTTGATCTTGAAAATGAATTTCCTTGACCGAGTTGAATTGCTTCCATCCAACGTGTTTGTGAAAAAATCTTGTGTTTTTATCCCCATCCTGAAGCCAGAGACTTCTGTATTTTTTTCGTTGGTAATCCTCCTCCAGTATGCAGGCTAAATGAAGGGCGTGTTGGAGTTGGGATTCTTTCCCAAGGATTTCCAATTCAATTGTATGTTCTTGCAACAGAAGTTGGTGTTTTTCCAGATTGTTCTGGGCTTCCAACCACTACCTGAGGGGAGACTTTAAAGTCTTGGACCAATCTTTAAGGGAGGTTTTAAGTCTTTTGATTTTTTCTTCCCAAACAAAGAAGGAAGATCCAGAGATCGAAACCTTCCAGACTGATATAACTAAATCAAAGAAGCCTTCCTCCTAGATCCAAGAGGGATTGAAATATAAAGGGATATGACCAATATTTCAATTTTTGGTGAACTCAAGAAGGATAGGTTTATGATCAGAAACATTGAAGGGAAGGATTGAAGAGTCGGCAACGAAACCAAGCAAAAGGAGGGAGTGATGTACCAGGAATCTATCAAGACGAGCGAAAATATGACCAGGATTGATCCTTCTATTTGACCAAGCGAATTTTCCATGAGATGGCTTGATATCTTCCAAATCCCAATCCATAATGATGTCCTCAACCGGTTCACAAAGAGGACCTATTACTATTGATCCCCATTTTGTTTCTCTATGGGAGAGGGTGATGTTCAAGTCCCCAATGAGAATTATATTCTCTATGTGATGAATACTCAAGAATTCCTAAAAAAGGTTCCAACAAACTTTTTTCTGAATAGAGTGCAGGAACGTAGATGTTAAAAATGCTTACCAGGTGGCCCAGATATTTTTGACACATGATAGTGAGGATCCAATGGGTGCAGGTAGTGGTATGAACAAGATCAAATTTGGAAGAATTCGATAAAGTTCCTAGGCCTCTGGAGGCACCTATGGCACTGACCGTAGTTCCATCTACTTTTTTTTTCCAGAAGAGGTTACTGGCCTTTAGGAATTCCCATTCCTCCAATTTAGTCTCCTGAACTAGTAAGACATTGGGAGAGGAAATACAAATTAAGTCTTTCATTGCTTCTTCTTTCAGATGACTCCCTGATCCCCCACAATTCTAGGAGACAACCTTTATTTATTACCTTTTGGAAGAGAGAAGCCCCCCGATGAGAGGAAATTTCAACTCAAAATGGGCCTCCTAAAAAAATTAATAAAATATTAGTTAAAATAATAAAATAATATTTATTAATTTTGGAGGAAGAAAATAAGAAAACTACTTTTTTGTTTGTATTTTCGACATATCTCCCTGTGTTTTTACTCAAATTTCGATCAAGAGAGCTCGTTGGATGTGGAATTAAATTCCGCATCTAATGAGTACCCACTCGACATACTTTTTACGGAACCTGCTACTCCAAAAACAAGAAATACCTAAAAAAACATGATGATGAGGTCATCATCACGTTTTTTCAGGTATTTATTGTTTTTGGGGTAGCGGGGTCCGTTAAAAGTATGACGAGTGGGTACTCATTGGATGCAGAATTTAATTCTGCATCCGATGAACTCTCTCGATCAAAATTTGAGTAAAAACACAGGGAGATATGTCGAAAATACAAACAAAAAAAGTAGTTTTTTCATGATACCTATCCCCAAATTTATATTAAAAAGGTGTTTAAGACCTATACGGTATTTCAAATTTAAAGAAATTTCAATGGCTAACACATGATGACATGGAATTTGAATTAGAGTTAAAAGGCCCATTTTGAGTTGAAATTTCCTCTAATAGGCTAGAGGCATGTCCTTGATGTCTTGTGATTCTGGGATTTAACATACCATCCAATGTTGATTGTGATCCTTGCAACTTGTGTTTGTAGGTTGCTACGTCTCTTCGTTCCTTCCTTTATTATTTCTTTTGGTAATGGTGGTCGAAGGACCTATTTCTCCATCCTCCTCCTCGAAAAATTCATATGTTGTTCCTATTTCTTGAGGCTCACTTTGTACTGTTATTTCTTACACCGATGATTCTTGGATTTAGGGCTTTCATTTGATGGATCCTTTTCTTATAGATTTGTTATTTTAAAGGAGGGGGGGAATTCCAAAGCTTCTTCAACCACATTTGCTTCCTCTGTTGAGCCATCCAACGCATAGAACCTATTTTGATTTTCGATCAGGGATTTATGTGGAGCCGCTTCCTTTCTAAGAGGCGAGGAGATGGTATTTCTCCCTTCCTTTCTTGTTTCAAATTTAGGATTAGCTTTCGATCTTTTTACTTAATGCCAACCCTCTTCCTTTTCTTTCTCATAATGAACATGCATGTTTTTAAAATAGTTCTTTTGAAAGTGCCTATATTCGTGACAATGCCTACATTTGAATGACGGTTGTTCATAATCCAATTGTTGGAAGTGTTTCCCGTCCCTCGCAGTTAACTTGATTGCTTCTGGAAGGCCAACCTTTAGATCTACTTCAACACATATTCATGCACATGAGTATTGATCTTTAGTAATTTCTTTATCAATGTACTTGCCTAACCCATTTCCAATAGTTTGTAGAGAGGAAGGGGTCCAACAATGGATCGACAAGTTGGGAAGCCAACCCCACAATGGGACAGCTTTGGGGACGTCTATTGCCGAATCAAAATCGGGGGTCCATTGATGTATATAGAGTCCTTAGGGCCCTATGAAGTAAGGCCCACTTCAGAAGATTAGATCTTGATCCTCCTTCATGATGAATTCGAATAGAAAAAAACAGGCTTCCTATAAAATAGCATCTAACGCTATTGGAGATCAAAGGGCGTTGGTTTTTTTGGATCCAGTTATCCGTTGTTCTCGGAGAGGGCCAAAGCCCTCTAAACTGGCCCACTAGAGTTCGATCGACCAAAGACATTGCAATCTGCATGGACTGATAAGGAGATAGAGCGATAATCAGTACATCAACCAACTTTTTCACGAACTTGGGGAGAGGGGTTGGAACATGCTTCTTGCCTTGCACCGAGATGAGGCATTTGAAGGCATCGACGTCCACGCAAGGAGGAATGGGAAACGACTGATCTCTATGCCTCCTGCATAGCTCATTGTGTAACCAAGAGGATCAGAACCCTAGCAAATGTCAGAGCCGTCCTGTCAGAGCCTCTGTCAAAAAATATTCTAAGTAGTAAAAAGTTATTATCTATCCAAAATTCAAATTACGTTTTTGCAGAAGGGTAATAAATCATTAAATCGTCACTACAAGTTATTTACAAAAATACAGAGGTTTGCTTAAACATGTCGCAGAGCAACTTTGCTTTTATGTCTAATGTTAGAAGCTCATTTCCATACAATTGCTCCTCTCACTTTGATATTTATTCCTAACAGGCTTTCTTCCTAGACTGCTTTGAATTTAGGCATAAAACTTCCATCTTAATAATCAACCCAATTGAGTTATAATTGACATTTAAGACTTTATACTGATTTCCATTATTTATCCATATCAACAAGTTCATTAATCTTACTCTTCACTTAATGGTGATTGAGATATTTCCTTTAATTTACAAAAAAAAATTCTATAAAATTTTCTTGAAACCATATTTACAAAATAATATATTCTTCTATTATTACTTCGATATGTATAAAAAATATATATCTAATATAAAATTTACCCAAAAAGTATATAATGTGTACAAAAATGAGAGCATGACTCCCATTATAAATAAATAGTTGTTTATATTAATAATAATAAATTTATTAATAACATTTTTTAATTAAAATAAGTTATAATTTTAATTAAAAAAGTTATGTATTTAATTTAATATAATAATCAATATTATAATTATAGTGTTAAATAACTAAATTTATCAAAATTAAACTTCAATATTTCTAAATATTATTTATTATTTAAAATATAATAATGAAACTTATACTATTTATTATTATTTTTTAAATGTTATCTTAATTCTTATTATAAATAAATAGTTATTTATATTAATAATATAAAACAATTAATTAAAAAAAATATGATTTTAGTTTAAGAACAGTTATGTATTTAATTTAATATAATAATCAATATTATAATTATAAATTTAATTTAATTTAATAATCAATATTATAATTATGATGTTGAATAACCAAATTTATCGAAAATAAACTTAAATATATTTCTAAATATTATTTATATATTGAAAACATAATAATAAAATTTATACTATTTATTTTTTTATTAACATGCTCATCTTTTCATAAAAGATAATACATTTAGTGTGATGATGGGTTAGTCTCAAAGGTGAGAAGGTAAGGTATGTGATCGAAAGCTATCATATCTATTTATATTTCATGTCATTTTAAAACATAATAATAGAATTTATACTATTTATTATTTTATTAATATGCTCATCTTTTCATAAAACATAACAAATTTATTGTAATGATGGGTTAGTCTCAAAGGTGAGAAGGTAAGGTATGTGAATCAAAGCTATCATATCTATTTATATTTCCTTTGACATGATAGAACATGTTCTCTAATTTTGATCCATGCTAGTTAAACATAATTCATTTTTTTTCTTTTATGCATGTGAGAGTATTTTCATTAACAATTATTATTATTTAAAAATAACCTCTCTTTGTTAAATAAATAAAATGATAAATATTTGTGGATTTATGTTCTTGTTTTCTCTAAACATCATTAATATAGCAATCATTATTTTTAATAGTTATACACAACTAGCATACACGGCGTGCATAATATTCATGAAAGCTGTCTTGTAAAATGGAAGAAAGAAAATATAAATCTTCCATCATGTTAGGTTAGGTTGCACAAGATACCCCCACAAGAGGAAATAAGTCAAATTTGAGATTATCATGTTCACCAAAAGAAAATATAATATTGTCCTATCAATAACATACTATATATCATTTCATTACGTGTGTCCTTTGTGCAATGAAGCTGAAACACTGGACCAATTTGGTCCATTTGGTCCAGTGTCTTTCTCCAATATGGTTTGCGAGGTGGTAAAAGAATCCCCCAAACTCCTTGTTTGATTTGTCCTTTGTTTTAAATACTAGACTTGATTTTTCTCTACATGGGAAGAATTGCTTATTTTTATTTGTTGGGAAATTTGGAGGCACAAAAACAAAGTGTTTTTTAGGCTTTCCAAGAAAACGTCTTCAGGTATCAAAGCTATAGGGGTTTTTAGGGAAACTTTTATGTATAAGGGGAGCATAAATTTGAGAATAGTCAAAGCTCCAATTTTCAATTATAATTGGCGATGGGTTAATTGGGTTATTTTGGTGGAGTTGCACAAGAAAATGATAGTTGATGTGGGGTTGGGTAGTCTGGTTTTTGAGTAAATCTAGAGTGTATAAGCTTATGTTCAAATGTGGTGAAGGCACAAATAATAGGGAGGAGCTCATTGCTTTGTGGTGTCTTTTGTTCTATGCTAGTTCTACAAATCTATTTTTTCTACGAGTTCTGAGCAACTCAAAAATTATTATTGACAGGGGTCTCCTAAAATGCAACTTATAAGTTTCTCCTCTTAAGGGGTGGATGGAGAGAGTTAGGAGATTGCAGTATGAGTTTACGTGGATCTCTTTTTAGCATACTACTGTGAATACAATTAGGATGATGATCTTCTATCAAAGCAGTATTTTCAAGTCCCAAAAGGTTTCATACAATTTTTTGGAGTTCAATGGCTCAGATCTTAGATCGGAAGGCTGTATCCAAATTTATATATTTTGAGACATGCACAGTCAATTTCTTGTTGGTTGTTTCGGTTGAGTGCTTTGTTCTTTCTTATATTGGAAATCGTTTTTATTTAAAATTATAGATGGAGTAATCCTTTTTGTTTTGATGTTGTTTATCAGTCATTCGGCTCTAGTTTTTTGCTTTATTAGTCGTGGGCTGCCATTATTATGCTCAGGTCCTATTATTTCCATTATACGACTATCTCCAATCGTCAGTAGCAACTATTTTGGACTGCTTATTGGTGGGATGCTTTTTACTCCATTTTTCCTATACACCTATATTGCTTGGTTCAGAGTTGGTGGCATATGATTCTTCCCTTAGTTAGTTCTTGCTGGTATTACAATTTTTCTAGGATATGTATTTAGCTCTATAAATGATAGTGGTTCCTTTTTGTTGCCTCTCAGTGATTGGATCTCCTTTGTTTAGTTGTTTTTGGGTTGTTACAAACTAATATTATTTGAAGTATGTATGTGCTAGTTTGTAAAATTCTACTTGGTTATATATAGATAGATAGATAGATATAATTAAAAATAAAAATAAAAATATAATTTTAAGAAAGTGAAAGATTTAAAGAATTGCATGTTTAAACATAACGTTGACATAGAGATAAATGGGATTCTATGATATTAGTTAGAGTTTGAGGTTAAGCTATCAACATTTTATACTAAGTTTAATATAATAGGGAATTATTATAAACATGTTTTTGTTCGTCGTTTTTTTTAACATCTCATAAGTATTCATATTTCATTTTACTTAATAATTATTGTGGTTAAGGCACATATTTCATCTTACTTAATAATTATTGTGGTTAAGACAATGGTATGACAAGGTATTTGAATTTCTAAAAAGCCACGTGGTTGGTGAATTTTTCAAGACAGAAAGCAGTTTATAGATTTACTCAAGGTCTAATGTAGTTTTAGCCTAATCTCCATGCTGAAAACCTTCATGACATTTAATTTAATATATTGAGATGTGTTGTATTTTTTATAAGTATTTATGAAAACATGACAAATTTATAAGTTTATTTTTTTGTTTTTAAGATATTAAGGTTTATATTTATTTTAGAATTTCATTATGTAGTAAATATATATTTTATATGAAATATTTTTGGCATTTATTTTGTTAGGATATTTAGATATTTAAGAGTTATTAATGTCAACTCAATTCAATGTGTTTTTAGATAAATTTTGTTATAGGTATGTTTCTTTAGTATGCATTGGCATTTATCTAATTTGATAGGCACAAATATATTTTAGACATAAAGCGATTTGACTATTCATCTTCTCCTCAATACTAACCGCTATATTTATCCATGACTTAGTACGCCCATTATCTATATTTAAAGAGCATGGAAAGTCATTTGATGATGATTGATTGTGAGAGATTCATATATAAACTATTTTATTTTTTGTTAATATATTGCCTTAGGTGGGCGTGTTGGCTAGAACCATGGACCATTTCCCTCTTTGAGGATTTTAACCATGTAATACATTAATGATATTTTATCTATTTATGTGAGTAGTTGCCTTAAGGTGTTCGATTTGTATTGATATACCATATTTATAAAACATGGTAGATTTAGAGCCCCTATGAAGACCCACTCACATTGTTGATTAAGAGTTTGAACTTGTGTCATTGCGTGTATCAAAAGACTTATGGACTCTACTATTTATGAGCATTTATGGGTTGACATAATCATTATATTGTGTTTGGAGCATTGTTTTTAATTGGAAACCATTTTCATTATATTGTGTTTGGAGCATTGAGATAATCCGTATATTACATCTAGAGCATTGTTATATAATCAAATTAGGTGGGCTTGATTGTGGGAAAACTCCACAGTTAAGTGTGCTTAAGCTAGAGGAGTATTAGGATAGGTGACATCTCAAGAAGTCTTGGTTATCGAGTGCAAGCCCTAGAGGTGATAATTAATTATATATGATTCATTTTGCCAGTCTCAATTCCACTTATGTACCCACATGAGCATCCCCCAGTGCAATGAGTGTTGAGTGGACTATTCAAAACCATGATATTGATAATAGATTAATGATCATAGATTAATTATTTACACTGCAAATAATCTCCAAAATGATATATCATATTTAGATGTTGCATTTTTTGAGTATTTGATGAAAAATGACAAATTTACAAGTTTTTTATTTTTATTTTATTTTTAAGAAATAGAAACTTATATCTACTTTCATAATTTCATTATACACTTTCGATATTCTTGGTGAAAAAATGTCAAATTTACAATTTATTTTTAATTTCTAAGGTATCACAGTTCATAAGTACTTTTAAAATTTCATTATGTACTAAAAATATGTTGTATATGAAATATTTTTGGCATTTACTTTGTTAGGATATTCAAACACTCGGGAGTTAGTTAAGATCAACTTGGTTTAATGTGTCTTTAGGTAAATTGTGTTATGGGTATGTTTCTTTAGTGTGCATTTGTATTCATCTAATTCAACTTTCACAATTATATTCTAGACATAAAGTGATTTGAGTATTCATCTTCTCCTCAATACTAACTGCTATATTGATCCATGGCTAAGTTAGCACTTGATTGGTCTTTGATCTCTAGTTAAAGAGATTGTAGGGTCATTTGGTGATGATCGATTGTGAGAGATTTATATGTAAACTATTTTTCTTGTGTGTTAATAAATTGCCTCAAGTGGTCGCATCGGCTATGACAATTTACCATTTCCATATTTGAGGGTTTTAACCACATAATACATTGGTGTACTAATCTTCGATATGTTTGTGTGAGTAATTCTCTTAAGGTCTTTGACTTTTGTTGATATACCATATTTATAAAACATGGTAGTTTTAGATCATCTACCAAGACCCACTCACATTGTTTATTAAGAACATGAACTTGTGTCGCTGCATGTTAGGGTCCCACCCTAACTTTGTTCCTTTAGTGGTTAGCCATGTTATGAATGAGGCCATAAATTTTAATAAGGATGAGTAGTTAGTTGTAGACTATTAATTCAAAAAGGGTTTCTCTTATCAATTAAGGCCCACGTAATAGTTGGTACTCATTAATTATTAATAGAGTCAAATAGTTAGGGTTTTGGTATATTAAAAGCCTATTTAAAGGTGGCTTATCAAATAAGGATATGGCTTGATAAATCCTATGATTGGGATGAACGTCCTTGGTCTACAATAAGTTGATTTATATTTTTTGATAAGTCTCAAAAAGTATAAAATGTCTTGTGTTTAATGTAATTAATGTTATATGATGATTTAATTGCATGGAATCATTAGCATGTTATGATTGTATTCATGTATAAATTGCCTGCAATATATTCATATATGTATATATAAATTATGAGTGATCATTTATGTATTTAATTTCAATATAGTTATTTAATTTAAACAATGGGAAAGAAAAATTGAATATCATAGGTGTTTACAGTTAATAATTTGGGTGTTTCATGGCCCCAATGGCATTGTGAGGACACTAACACTAAGTATGTGATAGTTATAAATTGGTATCAGAGACCAAGGTTGTAACATGGGATTGCATGGGCCAAATCACCTCATAAAATATTGGGAAACCATGTTTAATATCTCCATGGTTTAATTCAAGTGGAATACGTTGTGGAAATTATGAATTTCATCCGAATCTGGGTGAAATTATGCATTAGTGTAAAAAAATTATCAATTCTATTAATTGACGAAAAAACCAGTATAAGGGAAAAGACAAGAGTGCCCAGTTCTATTGGCCGACAGAATGATTTCTAGTATTAGGAGGGGCCAGCTGTAATTTTGGGGTTAGCCACTTGTTTATGAAGAAATTTCCAATCGTAATTTTTTTGAGAGCAATATGTCGAAAATTTGATTTTTTTTTAAATAGATCCACGAGTGCCAAATGGACAATGTGACATGGAGATGCCACATGGATCTAGGATGATGTGGAGATGCCACTTGGATGAAGGGTATAACATGGTCCAACCACAACAAATGAGTGCTACCAGGCACATCAAATGAGTGATATCTTACACGCTAACCATTGTACAATGTAAATAATGATGGTTGAGCGCTAGAATCCAATTCGAGAGCTTAGAACCTAAGTGATGGGCTGATGTACATGTCATCAAAGGCTAAGAACCAAGGGCTAGGTGGACAGGGGATAATCGCCGTAGACAAGAAATATCATATAAAGAAACCCGTGATTGATGGCAATGGTTCATAACACATCAACAACCTGCACACTGGTTAACAATGAACCACTGGGAGGATATCACCTATCCACATGTTGACTTTTGATCAGTAATGGATCCAACAATTTCTTTTAACTGCTTTTCCATGAGTCGTTACCATTTCCGGTAAGGGAATACCGCTTATGCATTTCTTCTCTAGGGACAAGTGTTATGGTAACTTGGTAGACAGGGAGTGTGACATGGCCACATCATGGGGTGACACATATGACATATCTAAACCTCAATAGACATGTATCATGCCACGTCAGCATAAAATATGAAAAGGTTAAAAAACATCTGGAGCCAAAATATTATTTTTGCCATAACAAGAACTATAAAATTGATGAGACTTTCCATTTCAATGCCATTTATAAAGGCTACGGGATTCCCATTGAAGTACATGGAACCATTATGCTTCAATTTTACATAATTTTATGTCTAATGAGTTTTAAAGGTACGCGCGTATCCTAATGATGGACGAGGGCATGATTGAGGCCCACATTGTTACGACTAAATGATGGACGAGGGCATGATTAAGGCCCACATTGTTATGGTGTAGTCGTGATCCACACACATAGATAACTTTGGAGACTTGGGGCCAAATTCATAAGCATGTGGATCTAGGATGCAAAAGAAGGACAAAATCAATTATTTGGGTGCTCAAAAGGTTGTTTTTGAAAACTTGAAGGAGGAAAAAGTGGCCCAAGAACTCACAACCAGAAATTTATTTCATTTCTACATTTTGTCTATGAAGTCAAATCGAGTTGACAAGCATGAATTTTTGCATCCAATGTCACATCCCCATCCATCTATCCAACAAAGATAGAAGGTCATGAACAATTTATGGGGTTCTAAATTGTTACACCTGAAAAATACACTATTTTTTTATGACCCTTCAGAAAGCTTGGTCTGAGATTCCCCTGGTGACTTTTTTCCATCATTAGTGAGACCTGTGATTTTCCTCAGTTGTGATAAAGAGTCGTCGTTGCAATGTCCTGTGGGGCAAAGAGCGTTGGAGCCTTGTTGTCTGTTGACGCTAGGCGCTGTTGGTGCAATTCCCCTATGAGCAAGAAGTACCAACGTTTTTTCACCTCAAAACAAGTGCGTTGGTGGACCTAAAACATGAAAAAAGAAGATTCTAGAAGCTTCCTTGCGAAAGCCTCCGTGGATTTGGTTCTTATTAGCTAGGGAGAGGTGGAATTCACCTTTCTCACATGTTGGGATCACCTCCTATCCATTTCCTAGGTGAATATCATCATATTTGGCCTATAAATGAAGCCTTCATGGAGTGAGTGAGGGAGGCCAAAGAAAGCACCCTTATGATGTTGGACTGAGATCTGGTTTAGAGGAAAGTTTGAGTCTATGTGTGAAGAGATTGTTGTGAGTGAGGAGTGTTGTAAGTCCATTGTGGAAGAAAAACTTAGCAACATCAAGGCTTTGGTTGTAGATTTTCCACTTTTATTCATTAATACAAAAGTGTTCCCCTTTCCCATACTTAATTTGTGTCAATATAAATTAAATGTTGTTAGATTCCTTGATCACTAGCATAGATTGTTAATTTATCATGATGCTCTCATCTTGTTGTATTGTTTCTTGATATTTCATTCCTGGTACTGAAGATTGCATGCAAAAAACTGGAACAAGGACAAAAACATTCAGATCTGAGGTATGAGAGTGGTTTTATGTTGAGTAAATTAACTTTCTAAGGGAAGGATATGCTGTTGTGTTTCTTTTGTTCTATGCTTGTATCATGTAGGGTAGAGGAACAAGCGGTGTCCGCACCGGTTGCAGAATTCCTTGAAACAAAATTGGCGACTCTATTGGGGATAGCTTAATCCAGTCAGATTTGGGGAAGATCCAGTAAGATCTGGAGCAGATCCAGTAAGATATGGAGCAAATCCAGTAAGATCTACAGTTGTTGGTAACTTTCTCACTTGTGAAGTTTGCATTTCTTAATTAGCTCATTTTTGTGGATAAGGTGAGTGATCCATATTGTTACTCTGTTAATTTTCTCTTTTGGAAGTTTCTGTTACTTTTATCATTCCAACTCATTCCATTTTTTTGTTCCTTGTGCGGATCTTTAATTTTTTTCCATTTATAGATCTGTCGACGCATTTAGCCTGATCTGACAGAGCATCGTTTTCCCATAGGCGCCTTTTTCTTCTTGATAGTCAACACTGTCAGCGCCTTTTTTCAGTTTACGCAGAGCGCCGCCAGTGCCCTGTAGTAGTGGATGAAAAGCGTCAATATCCTTATAGCACTCTGGTGCAACGTTCTCCTGTGTGACGAGGTAGGTTACCATACTGCCTACAAGTTTATTTTTTGATGTAGTGATTTCTTTGAAAGTTTTTAGTGTGTTTTGCTTGAGTGCTTGATAGCTGAGTCTAGTGGTTTTGACAGTCTAATTCTCACTCATTGAGCTTAGTTGCAAAACATTTATTTTCTCTTTTAGTGAAGGAGTCATAGTGAAAAGGAATTGTGTGAAAAATCAATTTTGGATTTTCTGATTTGTGTGGTCCATTCTCTAAAAGGTTTTATTTTGAAAAAGAAAATCTTTAGCCTCTCTTAAATCAGCGTTCTTTAAGTTGCTTTATGTCTTTTATGTTTCAGAATTATATTCAAAAATACAAAAAGAAACTAGCTATCTTGTCTTGTTGATATAGTTTCTTAGGAAAAGATCATTCTTAGCTTGCATAAGTGTGTAAACAAGTAGATCTTTTTGGTGTGATTGAGAAAATTTGATCTTGATAAACATTAGAGGCTTCATTTTCTTTTCTTGATTCAAAGAATTAGAATTCTTATTAGTGAAAAGTTTTATGTTTGAAGAATTCTTTCAAGAATTGCTTGTTAGGTCTTGCATTTGAGTTGTTGAAAGTAGCATTAAATTTGTGTGGTTTTGAAAGAAAAATAAATGGTCTCTTCCCCACTCTAGATAGTTCTCATTGAAGGAAAAAGAAGTTGCATCACATATAGATTATAATTTGCATCTTAAAATACACCTCACAAACTTTGACTAACCATCTAGATAAAATAAATGGTAGCTTTAGGCTAAATTTTTTGTCACATGCCCCAATTTTTGCAAAAACAATATTATCTTATTTGATTTTATTTGAGGACAATATGTTAAATTTTATGCTAAGTTGTAAACTGATGACTCAGTAGAGTCAAGGATATTTAATGTAATTCTGAATATTTTTATTATAAATAAATAAAGGTGGAGACAACAGCTTAGGAGAGCTGTTAAAAGAGTGTTTACTGGTCAAATTGGTGGAGGAGACTGGGTGGAGAGCAAACAAACATGTGGCAGCATCCTCAAACCACTTCCAATTGTTGCAAGTGGCAACCTCCCTACATTTGGGGTCATGATTCCCCAAGAAAGTGGAATCAGAGCAGGTGGATCAATTAATGACAACTGACCCAAAATACCTAGGAAATATTTATAAAAATGCCCATTGAAGAGAGCTGAGGTTGCTCATTCTAGAGAAGTGATCATTCAGGTGAATGTACTTCAGAGAAATTCAATGGAAAGGGAATTGTGGAAAGAGTTTGAGGGGTTAACTGCTAAGTGATCTAGTGCAGCTTTTCAGCTGAAGGATCTTACTGCTGAGTGCATAGTGTTTTCTGAGTCATTGGACTAGTCTATTGTTTGCATGCTCCACCAGTTCTCAGCCAATAAGACCAGGAACAGGATTAGGGGTCCTGAGGAAGCGTTGTTTGAGCGCTCTCCAGGAGTTTGGTAGGGAGGAACGACCTCCTAATGTTGTTGTTGTCCATCCTAATAAGGTTCTACATTCTTTTGTTTTACTGTGTTAGATGGTTAAATGTGAATATGACTGTTATTTGAATGTTAAGTATTTAGTTGTAAAATGTTAGAGTTAGTAATCTTTTAGATTATTGAAGGAATGAAAATGAATAGATGAAAAATAATTCTACTCTGTGTTTTTCCACGTCTGGAAGGACCAGACCGTACTCCAACACAGATAGAGTATTTAAAGTAAATGAAGAGAATGATAAGAGCCCGAATTGAATAGATGTGGTTTTGCATTTCATTATAGCAGAGTAATTTAATACATTATATAGAAGAACAATAATCTGTTTATCTATGTTTATTGTTTAACCAACTTATTATGTAAATATATTGGAAAAGGAATTGCAATAACCCAGTACAAGTAGAAGGATTATTATATTAAGAAAATACCTTAATAGATAAAGTGCTGTATTTCAGACAGTAGATTATTCTTTTACTTTCAAGTTAAAATATTTTAGGTTACACTGTGTTACATTATAGACGTATTCTTTTGTATATATGTAATAACTATGTGCAATACAATAGAAATATCACAGCCAAGTTACCTTATTACATTCAGTTAAATAAAGAAATAAACTTCAAATACTTAGTTTTATTTACTAATAATATCAACTAAACTAAGATTACTAAATATTAGAAACCATGTAGTGTGTCACTAAAATGATTAAGATATAAAGAACATACTAAGTACAGAGAGTCTTTTTAAGAAACTCTGAGTAAACCCTATCTGTAATTTATTAAATAAAACAATAAGAATATAATAATAACTAACATATAAATAAATGTTTATATATAGAACTGTTTTAAATTTACAAACAGATTATACCTGTAAAAGTAAACTACAGGGTCGAAACCCTAAACATATATTATATTTACAAATGACAAACTTATAAACTATAATCCAATTACTGGGGTTATTTTATTAATAAACAATTAAATTAATATAAACTGTTTACAGTCCATTAAGGACAAATGAAAAGATAAATGTAATGATTAACCGGAAAATTTTCATATCACACTTGTAACCCTAATTAAAAACAAATTTAACCAGTAACAAAACTTATTAAAAATAAACTGAAAGATTTATTTTAACAGAGGATCATTCAGGAACAACCCTAGCTCGTTTACCCGAGCAAACAAGTAATATTTATAAACTATCCATGACTGAGTAACAGTCTTAAAACATTAACAATAATCTATATATAACACATATATTAAACAATAATTTTTTTATACACAGTCGAATAGGGTAAAAACCCTAAGTACACAGAGTCACAAAAATAGCATTACTGTAAGCGAGTCCGAGCTCGAAAGAAAAATTATTTAAAAACCATTGTTTTACATTAACAAGCCATAAGGCTGAACTTGTAAACCAAATACAATACCCAGCTTACAGCCAGGATTACCCATCGACGAAGCGAGGGTTTGTACATATAATAAAACCAACATTAACTTATAAAAAGAAATTGTGCAGCTAATGGCGAAGCTGGACAAGCCTCTAAGCTCAGGGTTACACCCTCGACAACCCTGTTACAAGCAGGGAAAGAACCCAAACGTTGAAACATAGGGCTTACCGGATTGAAGCCGCGACCCTCGAAGACAACCAATATCATCTTCTTCAACAGTTTGCAAATGAAGCCTCGGGTTCCTACAAAGTGAGCACAACACTGTGTTAATTCGAAAGTCTTCTATAAAAATAACCTAACTATAAACAATCTTTACTGAGAGCTTTTAATATTGGAATGAAAACTAAAATATTACCTTTAATAAGGAAAACAAATAGTCAAGCCACGGGACTGTCACCAACATCAAGTTTGCACATAATCTTTCCAAACCCTATGACCACGAAGGAGCATACCAACAACAGCGAAGCCACAACTTCGTACAAAAGTGACAGGCCATGAAAGAAAGGCAAAATGGAGTCATAGACAGGCTGCATGCAAGTACTAAACAACAACCAACAAACCCTTGCAGAGTAAAGACTCACTGTACAAAGAAAGGGCAATAAGACCGAATACTGTAGGCTGAAGCAACATTAACCAAGACTCGGAGCAAACTAGAACCAGAAGGGTCTCACAGCTGCCATGAAAGTCTTGCAGAGCAACCCGAAGGCCCGCGTGAACTGCGGAGGGAAAATGACGAAGGGTTAGGGCTGCAGTGAATTAATATCTCCAATGCACGGTCAGGAGAAGACCACGTGGCCACAAGAAAATCAAACCATGCATGGGTTGAGTTCTATAGTGCACCTGCAATTCAATAATTCCAATTATTTCAAACAATGATTTGTCATCAAACTTGCTTAAGCTATAATATTTGCATATATAAATATCCATCGATAATCATATGCCAAATTATCGTAATGTTGGAAGCTCGATTTTAGCGTTTGGATAAATCACAATGATGACGTTGACCTAGTGATAAGTGGTAAACACTTAATCATTGGTTAACCTTAAAAATAATCATGCTTAGAACCTTTCAATTATATCCAGATTTTTTTATGTTTTATGCAAATGTTGAATATGCATGTTATAACCCTTTAAATTCAACGATTCGAATAGTAATCAACTATATAGTTGGCTAGCATAGAAAAGGAATTTATTCATGAATTCTTTTACATAGTTTAACTTTGGTTTAGACTTGCTTAGAACCCTTCGCACTATTTTAAGTTGTTTATGCTTGTAAAACAATGTTGGATATGCTTGGTTTCTAAAACAAACTTATCACTCTTAAACCAATCAATTGGGGTGGTTTTAATTTATGAAATTGAATAGAATTAAATGGCTTAGCATTAGCATTATCAACATGACTTTTACCAAGTTCGATGGTGCTTAAAAACTTCCATAGACACTAGGTGCTTCACAACTTGACAATGTTGGAATTTTGCCTTATTGTGAATGTGTTGAGGCTTGGAAATTCGCAGGAAACAACAACAAAGGATTCTCCCCAGTCAACGTTCCCAACTAGCCCGTGATTGTTTGGTGTGGGGAATCCGTCCGGTTTGCGGTCCAGCTACCGTAGGTCAAGTGACAAAAATAAAAGGTTTTACCGATTGCGGCCCGATCCACCGTATATATTTTTGTAATTTTTAACTTAAAGTATGTTATGCAAGTGCCTATTTAACATGCAGATTGATAAAGAATACAAGGAGTATTCACAATGTGATGCGCAGGTTTTTACCTCTCGTCTTAAACTCTCAAGCATCTAAATCACACACAATTCGAAAACGAATACTAACTAGGCTATCTCTAGAGAGCTGGATATTAATTCATGAGTAATGCAATACTGTTCACATGTTACGACGAATCACAGATAGCTGTTCTTAGAACCAAACATACAAACATGAATAAAAATATACATGACAAGATAGTTCATCAACGGTTAAAACTTCCATTACCCATAGTGGAACACATCACATAATATACTAGAGAACATTCAGGTGAGAACATAGGTTCATGAAGTTATAATGCTCTCACAGTTAATGAAGCATAGTCGAAAATGAAATAGTTCCCCTTCAACATTGTTCATTTATCACATTGGAAGATTCCACATAGCACCTTCTCCAACAGGCAAAATTTGTAATTTCTTATTGTAAAACGAAGTAGTTCCTCTTACAAACAATAGTACACAAATTTTTCCAGGGAAAAAAGCCCCTATAAACTCTAACTGTCCTCTATTTAAACCAAATCAGGCAACCATTTGGGCTGCCCCAATCGTGTGACCTTTGGGCTCCCCGAAACCGTCGAAAATCATCATTTTGTCTTTTCCGTGAGCGCTCATGGTCCGCTTCATGCGTTACGTTTTCTGATTTTAACTTACACAACGGGATATACTCGGTAACTGACGGATATTTCCAAGCCTGGGATTTTGTCATCATCCATTCTTCTTTGTCTTTTATTTGCCCTCCTTGAGGTCTCGTTGATTTCAGTACGAGCCTCTCACGGTCCAGCCAAACTTTCTGCTACTTCTTCTCCTATCTATGCATTCTCGCAGTAATCATTTGCAAAAGTTTCTTGAATCCATCTGCAATTAAACAACATTTATTATTCATTGGGACTGCATTTTCAATAAAATCAAACTACATCAACCAAAACGATTAATCATCAAGAGAGGCCATGTACTGCATTCCTGTTCTGAAAACCTTAACAAGTGTCGGCACCACTTTCTCGTCCACACACGGGTTTGAAAAACTCACCAACGACAGGAAGAGAAAACCCATCGGCGTCTTAAAACACTAAACATCGGCCGAGTAGTCTCATTTATAGCCGTATAAGCGGGTCTTAACAAGCGACGGGCACCACGAGACCGTTAAGCCTATTGGAGTCGGAAGGGCTATGACATAAATTTTGGGCGGAAAAGCTTCCAGTCAGTGAGCGGAAAAACATCAACGTCGGACACTTAGTTGGTTTGAGAGCCGCAAGGGCGGAGGAGGAAAGACTATGACCTCCAATCCAATGCAAAGTAATGAAGACCCGATAAAGCATCGGCGGGCGAAGCAGTTGTATGCCGGACACTTAGTTGGTTTGAGAGCCGCAAGGGCGGAAGATAAACAGACGACAGCCTCCGATCCAAAACATACTCTGACGCCAGATCAATAAAAATGCTAAGTGTTCAGAACAACTTAAGGTTTTGCAACGATCAAAACCTGTTTTACCTCTGAAACAACGACTTTACAAAGAACAAATGTTCCGGTTCATCCTCGACCAGTCTCCGATAATATAAACAAGGCAAACAAAAAGACGCGACAACAACGAAGTTAAGATCATCACTTGATTTCCGCAATGAAGGCTCCCTAAGGAAACAAGGTTCCGATAAGTTGTTTAAATGACCTCCGAAACAGTGGCTAGCATGAGAAGCAGGCTTCTAAAAGAAAGACGCAGTTCAAAAGGTAGCAAACCAGACTCTAAACTCTGCGATCCACAGTAGTTTCAAACATAAACAATTTTTTAAAAATAGGAGGAGAGTTAACCTTAACCTAGTCCGAAATTAAAACACGACAAAGGGGTCATGGATCCAACAATTCAAAGCAATGCTAAAAATAATAAGGGGGTCCAAAAATTGAAAATTTAGGGAAAAAGTTGCGGCTGCAACAATTGGCGATTACCTGGTGAACCTAGATCTCTGGATGATTATTCCTTGAGTGATCGACTGTTTAACAACAAATGAACCTATTGAATTATTCCAGCTATCTGGATTTCTCAAATAGCAAAGATATGTACCTTTACTCATTGATGATAGTCTGATTTGGGAGAGTGGAAACTAAGATTTTCAAATCAAGATAACTCTTTTGAGGCCGAAAGATGGATTTCATTGTTACCTTTGTCTTCAGGTAGCTGCCAGCTTGGAAACCACAGGATTGTAGCATATGGTAAATAGAAATATTCATTTGTTCCTCATTCCCATGCCATTTTAGCACTTTTCGTGCTTTTGGACTTTTGTCCTTTTCATATGAGTCCTCTTGCATGCCTTTCTTTCTGAATTTTGATTCAGGCTCCTCTATCCCAAGTGCCCTTTTGTGTGAGAGGTATAATCATGTTTCAGCTCACGGACAGAGAGGAACTTTCGGCGATTTAGTACTTATATGGTTCAACATTTGTTTTGAGATATAATGCTTTTCAGAGGAGCTTTCGACTCTTATCTGCTTTTTGGCATTCAATTCTTGGCATGGGCTCATTTATATATAATATAACGTTTACCTTGCTTCTTTCCATGGGCCCTTTTGCTGTCACTCCTTAGGACATTTTAAATGTGACATGGATGGAGCCTCAAAATAGTATTCCAGAGCCTTTGATTCTAGTTTATTTCACAGGGGTTAAGCAGGACTTCAATGCGTACATAGCTATTCGAGAAAACTGCTAAAATGGAAGAAGTTTTTTAGATAACAACAAAATACAGTCTTATACCCAAGAACTTTAGTCATTCCAAAATTCTGATGTTCTCCATGCAACCACGGGTTTGCTACCTTTATTGAAATCAGTAGAAATTAAACTAAAACAAGATTGAACCACCTAACTCAAAGAAAACGACCAAGCCATATTATTTATATACAAGATAGAAGAACACAAACAAACTCAGGAAAAATAAGGTTTGAGAACTAAGCCATTTACTGGTAGGTTCTCTTTCCACCCTTGTAAATATTGCAACCTATAAGTTGAAGGGCCAAGCTTCGCCGCAATCTGGAAAGGACCTACCCACAACTGGTGGAATTTCATGTGTTTTCCTTTTTCATCATGGGGGTGGTCCCACTTCAAAACCAAATCTCCCACTTCAAAGTCTTTTGTTCCTGCCTTGTGTTTATCAAACCATGTTTTTATTACCTCTTGTTGTTTCTTAAAGCGCTCTCTGGCTTTAGATCGAGACTCTTCTGCCTTCAGGAGATTATATATCCTCATTTGTAAGACTTCATTATCCGATCCCCTAGATTCTTGAGCTATTATGGAAGAGGGAAGCATGATATTAGGGGGAAGAATGGCCTCTTTACCATACACAAGGGTATACAGATACACTCCTATCGAAGACTTGGGGATGACTCTATCAGCCCAAAGGGCGTTTGGTAGTGCTGAGTGCCAACTCCTCTGGTTTTCTATCACAGTCTTCTTTAAAATTCTAATCAGATTCTTGTTAGTAGATTCAGCCAAGCCATTTCCCTGTGGATAGTAATTGGAAGAGTAATGCAATTTTATTCCTTTCTCATGAGCAAAAGCAGTTAACTTAATCGATGAAAAGTAAGTAGCATTATCAAAGACTAAATAAATTGGAACTCTAAACTTGGTCATAATATGGTCTTGCAGGAAGTTTATGACCGCGTCCTCATTTATTTTGCGCAGCGGGGTGGCTTCGACCCAGCGAGTGAAGTAATCAGTTGCAGTCAGAATGTACTTGTGTTGTAGGGAAGAGTTCAGCTTTATCTCCCCAATAATATCCAACCCCCATTGCTCGAATGGCTCCGTGATCATCACAGGCTTCAGTGGTCCAGCTGCTTTAGATTGTCTTCCACTACACTTTTGACAAATGTTGCACTTCCTGACATGGGCATGTGCATATTTGAAAAGCGTGGGCCAATAGTATCCGGCTCTGAGAATTTTGTGAGCGGTAGTGTCTCCTGAAAAATGTCCCCCAGCAGGCCCGTCATGCAAATCTGTCATTACCTTCTTCGCATCTTCTTTTTCTAAGCATCTAAGAAGAACTCCGTCGTAATTTTTTATGAATAATATTCCTTCAATAATTTGATAGGAGGCTGATTTAAGACGCAACGCTCTTCGTTGCTTAGAATTCCAATGTTCTGGCAACGATCCTGTCTGAAGGTAATGCACAAGATCTTGATACCAAGATTCAGGGGCTGTGAACAGAGGACATACATCCATTAAATGTAATTCATCCTCGTCCTCCCCGGCATGTTCTTCATTGTTTCCATTTTCAGTCATTAGCTTGCATAACCCTTTCCCTTTAACTATAGACGCTGGCTGGAATTCGAGGTCATACTCTTGCAGAGTTGTTACCCAATTACCCCTTCTTTCTCCTAACTCCTTCTGTACAAAAAGAGACCTTACAGCTGGGTGTGGGACGATTACCTTAGTATGGTTTTTCAATATGTAGGGCTTGAATTGTTTCACCGCTTTGAACACTGCGTAAGCTTGTTTATCTATAGCTGGGTAATTCAATTCGACCCCTTGTAGACCAAAAATGATATGGGGAACTCATCTTCCCCATCTTGCTTCTGAGTAAGCATAGCTGCTAGCGAATCATCAAATGCGAACGTTTACAGAATAAAATCTTTATCAAAATCCGAGATTTTTAGGGAGGGTGCGTGCACAACAACAGTTTTAATCTTGCTGAATGTGTTCTTTTCGACCTCATTCCACTTGAATTGTACGCTTTGCTTGACCATTTGCTGCAGAGGTTTGACAATTTGAGTGAAGTCTGGCAGAAATCTTCGCACGAAGTTTATTGTTCCCATAAATGATTGCATCCCATTTTTATTATGGGGCAAGGGGATCTGTTCAATGGCCTTGATCCTTTCTGGGTCTATAGAGATTCCCTTCTTTGAAACTACGTGACCCAACAACTTACCCTCCATAACAACGAACACACACTTCTTGGGATTGAGTGAGATACCATATTTCCGGCAGTGTTCAAAAATATGCTTTAGATGAAACGCGTGTTCTTCTCTCCTCTTTAAGAATATCGTAATATCATCGAGGTACACTACAGCACTACGACCAATCAAACCGCGGAAAGCTATGTCCATATCTCCAAGGGTTGGGTGGTTGATTTGCATTTACGCCTGCCATGAGTCTGGGTGGAGAGTGAGGGGGTGAGAAAATAGGAGTGTGAACAGGAGAACTGCGAGGAGTATTCAGGTCTACTTGATTCAAAGGCAGCACAACCTCCTGTAAGGCTGTTTCTACAAGTTCTTCCCAATCCCCAACTAGCACCGAGTCTTCCAATATAGGACAATCTTTCCTTTTATATTCTCTTCTGGGAAATTCAGGGATGATCGACAATCCTCCAATATTCTTCACATATGCCCTAGTGTGTCTTCTCATATTATTAACAACTTCGTTGTCAACAAAATACAAATGTTCTCTACCCCTTCTTTTGGAATTGGATTGTGAAACGCACTGTTTTCTGAACTATTACCTGTGGAATAGTCTCAGGAAAACGGGTTTCCTCGGCCAGCCATGCACTGGCGGCCCTCCTTCTAGCGCCAGAAACTGTTGAGGCCTGGAAATTCACAGGCAACAACAGCAAAGGATTCTCCCCAGTCAACGTTCCCAACTAGCCCGTGACTGTTTGGTGTGGGGAATCCGTCCGGTTTGAGGTCCGGCTACCGTAGGTCAAGTGACAAAAACAAAAGGTTTTACCGGTTGCGGCCCGATCCACCGTATATATTTTTGTAATTTTTAACTTAAAGTATGTTATGCAAGTGCCTATTTAACATGCAGATTGATAAAGAATGCAAGGAGTATTCACAATGTGATGCGCAGGTTTTTACCTCTCGTCTTAAACTCTCAAGCATCTAAATCACACACAATTCGAAAACGAATACTAACTAGGCTATCTCTAGAGAGATGGATATTAATTCATGAGTAATGCAATACTGTTCACATGTTACGGCGAATCACAGATAGCTGTTCTTAGAACCAAACATACAAACATGAATAAAAATATACATGACAAGATAGCTCATCAACGGTTAAAACTTCCATTACCCATAGTGGAAGACATCACAGAATATACTAGAGAACATTCAGGTGAGAACATAGGTTCATGAAGTTAGAACGTTCTCACAGTTAATTAAGCACAGTTGAAAACGAAATAGTTCCCCTTCAACATTGTTCATTTATCACATTGGAAGATTCCACATAGCACCTTCTCCAACAGGCAAAATTTGTAATTTCTTATTGTAAAACGAAGTAGTTCCTCTTACAAAAAATAGTACACAAATTTTTCTAGGGAAAAATGCCCCTATAAACTCTAACTTTCCTCTATTTAAACCAAATCAGGCAACCGTTTGGGCTGCCCCAATCGTGTGACCTTTGGGCTCCCCGAAACCGTCGAAAATCATCATTTTGTCTTTTCCATGAGCGCTCATGGTCCGCTTCATGCGTTACGTTTTCTAATTTTAACTTACACAACGGGATATACTCAGTAACTGATGGATCTTTCCAATCCTGGGCTTTTGTCATCATCCATTCTGCTTTGTCTTTTATTTTCCCTCCTTGAGGTCTCGTTGATTTCAGTATGAGCCTCTCACGGTCTAGCCAAACTTTCTTCTACTTCTTCTCCCAGCTATGCCTTCTCGCAGTAATCATTTGTAAAATTTTCTTGAATCCATCTGCAATTAAACAACATTTATCATTCATCGGGACTGCATTTTCAATAAAATCAAACTACATCAACCAAAACGATTAATCATCAAGAGAGGCCATGTACTGCATTCCTGTTCTGAAAACCTTAACAAGTGCCGACACCACTTTCTCGTCCACACACGGGTTTGAAAAACTCACCAATGACGGGAAGAGGAAACCCAGCGGCGGCTTAAAACACTAAGCATCGGCTGGGTAGTCTCATTTACAGCCACATAAGGGGGTCTTAACAGGCGACGGGCACCGCGAGACCGTTAAGCCTATCGGAGTCGAAAGGGCTATGACCTAAATTTTGGGCGGAAAAGCTTCCGGTTGGCGAGCGGAAGAACATCAACGTCGGACACTTAGTTGGTTTGAGAGCCGCAAGGGCAGAGGAGGAAAGACTATGACCTCCGATCCAATGCAAAGTAACGAAGACCCGATAAAGCATCGGCGGGCGGAGCAGTTGTATGCCGGACACTTAGTTGGTTTGAGAGCCGCAAAGGCGGAAGATAAAAAGACGACAACCTCCGATCCAAAACATACTTTGACACCAGATCAATAAAAATGCTAAGTGTTTAGAATAACTTAAGGTTTCACAACTATCAAAACCTGTTTTACCTCCGAAACAACGGATTTACAAAGAACAAATGTTCCGGTTCATCCTCGAACAGTCTTCGATAATATAAACAAGTCAAACAAAAAGACGCGACAACAACGAAGTTAAGATCATCGCTTGATTTCCGCAATGAAGGATCCCTAAGGAAACAAGGTTCCGATAAGTTGTTTAAATGACCTCTGAAACAGTGGCTAGCATGAGAAGCAGGCTTCCGAAAAGAAGACGCAGTTCAAAAGGTAGCAAACCAGACTCTAAACTCTGCGATCCA
The DNA here is from genome assembly GCA_001517045.1 of Pseudotsuga menziesii. Classification (NCBI taxonomy): domain Eukaryota; kingdom Viridiplantae; phylum Streptophyta; class Pinopsida; order Pinales; family Pinaceae; genus Pseudotsuga; species Pseudotsuga menziesii. The sequence continues at coordinate 180,042 of LPNX010649625.1, forward strand.
CAGTAGTTTCAAACATAAACATTTTTTTAAAAACAGGAGGAGAGTTAACCTTAACCTAGTCTGAAATTAAAACACGACAAAGGGGTCATGGATCCAACGATTCAAAGCAATGCTAAAAATAATAAGGGGGTCCAAAAATTGAAAATTTGGGGAAAAAATTGCGGCTGCAACAATATGTTAGAGTAGTTAGTTTTGTAAGTATACAAGATAACCTGTACTTCTTATAAGGTAGAATTGTGATCTACCATAATAGCTAATGTAGACATGAGTTTAATGTAAGAAAGGCATTATAATAATAATAAAAATTACAATGGAATAACCTTACTCAAGTCTATAATATTTGGGAACAACATTGATTGACTTAGGTTTAAGAAGTAAAGACAAACATTACTCTGTCTGGAACGATGTAGTTGATTTACACTAAGTAAACTTATAATAACAAGAAGTTTTATAGGCTGTAAGATGTCCTACAGAATGTAAGTATCAATCAGCTTGATACTCAAGTAAATAATACAATAATGTATAAAAACCAATAGTACAATAATTGCAAGATATGCATATCAAAGTAGAAGTTACTATGCAACAAAGATTACAAGATTAGAGCCACAGTAAGTATCTTTATTGTCACTAAGATCGATAAAGAAAGGAACTCTTTTATTTTGAACTTTGTTACAAGAAAAACTAAAGAAAACAAACTACTTTACCTCATGGAAGTTGCTTGGAATTTATCAGCTTATCTACTAAGCATTTTATTTACAAATAGAAACACTTCTTGTTACTTTATGAAATTAAAACGTTTACTTGTTCGATCATACTTGTAAACTTGTAAGAACCAGTAATCTTTCTACGTTAGCATAAATGCTAATTAAGCCCAGGATTCAAAGTTAGATTCCACCTACTTGAAATAAAGAAGACTCATCAGTAGACTATAATAAAACAATACGCAAGTAAACCTTATTTATGTTATAAAAAGGAAACTGCTTAGTTAACGTAATTTGAGATTATGTAATACTAAGCATTTGACTGTTTCTTTTTTGCTAACCATTAGCTGTTAGTAAACCGCAGATTCAACATTTTATGTTATCTCAAAATTTTAAATTTTTGTGAAAATTTGGTGTTTTGACATTTTTAGAGTAATTTGAGTGATAGGATAGAGACGTGTTTCGATGTATTTAAACACAGGAGCTGTCATTTCATGCCTGCACTGCTTCCCGGGGTCTGTGTGGTTCCTGCACGTACCGTCGGTATATAGAACGACCTTTCACGTACCCTTGAGGTATATAGAAAGGTGTTTCATGTACTCGATTGTATATCGGAGGAACCCTTTCGAATGGTTGTGCATTAGACAACATTAACACAAATTTGAGCTCCCACGTACCTTGTGTATATTGGGAGACCCTTCTAGGATTCCTAAACCATTTGAGAAAATCCCTTTGGATGTCTTGTTGGAGCAATACTCTGAGAACAACACTCGGGAGCTACTACGCACGTGTCGTCCAAGTAATCGGGTGTTTAGGAAAGGGATGGTCCCAACTCCCAATCCTCCTTGTCGTGTTTCATTGTTGGACCCTGTGGTATATCGCCAGTTGCAACAACTTGACAATCCTAGTGAGAGACTAGATATCTTCGGCCCATCCTGTCATTTAAGTCTTCCTGTAGACTTAACTTGCGTAGGTTTTTTTGCGTGTGTTTCTTTATTTTTTAATCTAGGGTAGAAAATTTCAGCCATCACCCGGCTGAGCAATTTGTGAGGCGTTCTCGTAGATTGCAAGGTTTACCACCAGGCTCTCCTCCTGTTGTGGAAGGACACAGAGGTGAAACCATGGAATGACCATCTTATGCTGATGCTCGTATAGAAAATTCTTCAACTACTAAAACTAGAGAATATTTCTCTGTTTATGATAATCCTTTGGTCCAACTACCTCCTACAACTGAGACAACCTTTCACTTTCCAATTGAAGGTCGAGCCGACTCATCGAACTGGATGTTCAATCACCTGCCCGATGAAGCCATAGAAGCAGAATATGGTCCAAATGATCACTTTTAGAGAACCTCCCTAGGACATTCCATTGTTGAATATGGAACTACTACAACTGAACCTGAGCCATCTGTACTTTCCCCTTTAATACAACTCATTTAGAATGCTCCGTTAAATGAAGAATTTTTCTGAGATTCTATTGAGCATTTACACCAAAGCGCATAAAAGTTGAGGAGGAGAAGTATATCTCCTCTTCCCAGTCCTTCAAGAACAATTCCACCTGGGTACCATGCCCTTTCACCACCTCAAGAAGCTCTTCTCACTAAGTCACCGAACCAAAATTTGGTTACTCAAAATCTAGTTCAAACCCCCACTCCGAGTCAAAATTCCCCATCTGTCTAAACTTCTCCAATAGTTTCTACACCTAGGGGGAATTCCCCAACACAAGTTCCATGGTCTACTGGAGGAACCATTTCTACTATGGGTTAGAACTTACCAATGAGACCTCCTGCAGCAAAAACCCCTCCTCCTAATACCACTATGGTTGTACTTCCTTTTATCCAGGGAATATCCTCATGGGTCCAACCTGCCATTACCCCACTTTCTTGGGGATATACTTATCCCAGGAATCAACCACCTATGATTCACCAAGATTATCAACCAGCACCTTCGGTGGCTGTCTATCCCAGCATGCCTTACCCTGGAAATGAATTTGTCCCTTGGGGACAACCGAATTGGTCTAATGTCCCATCCTACGGAGGAGTATCTATGAACACTATTGGAAGGTATGTAGGTCCACCAGAAGTCCCACCACTTGGAGGACCCCGAAAGGACTTGGAGGACCTAGAGTATCTGGAGGATCTGGAGGACCTATTGTACCATACGGAGGACCACCACCTGGAGGCCCACCACCTGGAAGGCCACCATCTGGAGGACCTCCACCTAAAGGCCCACCATATGGAGGACCAACACCTAGAGGACCACCACCTAGAGGACCACCACCTAGAGGACCACCATCTGCAAGACCTCCACCTAGAGGACCACCACCACCACCTCCCCCTGGAGGAACACCACCACATTCTGGAGGCCCAACCCCTGGAGGCCCCACCTCCCTTGGGTGTCCCACCATCTGGTGGACCTTCTAGTAACCAATCACCAAATCAACCGGCTGCAGTGGTATCATATATGCCTATTTATCAATCTTCCTATGGTCCAAATGGTTTGCAAATTCCATACCAGTATTACCAATACCCTCAACCCAAGAAGCAACTGCCATTTCTAGCTACATTAGATTTTCCATATTTGTCCAAATTGATTAACAATCCTATACATCACGATCCCTCCTGGCCGTCCATTCCGGTCAAGCTACCTTCAGATATACCAAAATTCAATGACAAACCCAGTGAAGACTCTAGGAACCATGTGATCACTTTTCATCTATGGTGTTCATCAAATTATCCAATGGACGGTTCAATCCGTCTACGATTATTTCAGAGAACCCTCACAGGCATTACTGTAAAATGGTATATAGAGATACCACAACACTCTTTCTAAGATTTTAATGCTTTAGCAATGGAATTTTAAACTCATTTTTAGTTACCAATCCGGTATGAAACAGGTACATATCTGTTAACCTCGCTTCGACAAACTACCTCAACTCATATCTCCGATCATATCCATGAATGGAGATGAAGACATAGGTTAATAAAGGATCCTATTCCTAATCAACTACTTGCTGACTGGTTCACAAAATATTTAATTCCCCCTATTTCTAGAGATGTTTCCATGGGAGGTGCTATTACAAAGGAGAAATATATTAGCCGCGCTCATTACTTAGACTTGGTTTATTCCCATTCAGGTACTCTGTATGATTTAATTCTTCATGCTCCTCATCCCACATCGAACCCGTCAAGACCAACAATTGAACCACTTGTAGATGGTATCCAAGGTTCAGTTCAAACTGAAACGATGAAGAAATCTACTAATAAACAAGATCAACCCGCCACACCAGTAAGTCAACCAGCACCACCCCCCAAAATTGTGCCCCCTCCTGTTGCTTCCGCCAAAGTAAATGCGCTTCAATCCGTTGAATCTTTGGGCGAGAAAAAGAAAGGTAAAAACAAATAGAAAAAATATGATAATCAACAGGGAGGTAATAGACCATATAATCCTGATGCCGATTCCAAAAATAAGAGAAAGGTAAAGTACCCCTTCCTGATCTGTGGAGGTGATCATTTCACTAAAGAGTGTCCTCGTAGAGAGGAAGTTAACAAGTTTTTGACAAGTTCACCCACCTCAGCAGTTCTTACGAACCCTTTCCCCACCTATAAGCAATTGATTGATCATCAATATTTGCATGGGACTTGTTCATCCATTGATGAATTAAAAATGATGTCAAGTGAGACAATTAACCTAAATACAAGAGCACATATTTATGACCTCCTCCACAGAAGAAACCTGATTAGGTTCCATTTGATAAACCTTCAGCTTCCACCCCCCCTCTAAGCAACGGTCTTCAAATCGACAAACCTAGGCTCTCACATCAATTGGCTTTCTAGTTAACCACAAATATTACAAGAAATAACATCTGTCATATCGTATTGGACGAGGGAGACTCTACTTCTGTCATGTCTTTGTCTTGTTGGAGAGCCATTGATTCTCCTGAAATCAATCATTCACCTTGTTATCTCCCAAAATAATTTTATTTTGATAGTATGAAGAATTCGAGTCATGTCATGAAATATTTAAAGATGACTAACAAATTGAAGGTCTCTATTTGTGCTATGGTTGAAAAAATTGGAATTTTTAGCTTTCGGTGGATTAGGCGGGGTTCTTAATAGCTCATTAGCCACTAAAAGGCTTTGTTTTGGCAGCTAACAGTTTAATGCAGGATGAAATATAACCATCGAAAGTGGGTCCAAGTGAGTAAATGGTGAAATTACTTTCGGTGGCTTAGGCGAGACTTCAAACAACTCATTAGCCATCGAAAAGTGTTTCTTTCGACAGCTTAGTGAACAGTGCAAGAAGGGTGTTAACTACCGAAAGTAGGAAAAAAGACATTGGGGGAAAATCCCACTCAAAAAAATCAAAACACATGTTTTGGTGGCTAAGCGTGGTTTCAAAACGGTCTCTAAGCCATCGAAAGCAGACTTTCGGCAGCCAAGACTGAAATTTCAGGACGCTCTAAGCCACCGAAAGGGTCGTTTTACTATGAAAAGTAATTTTTTTTAAACGATAATTCTGAGCGACTCGAGAATCATTTTGCAAACCACTCGAAGGTTTTTGTTCCTAATAGGTCAGAGAACAATAACCTCTCTCAGTTTTCCTACAGGTATTTCATATTGGGAGAATCAAATTCATCTCTGAGACTTAATTTTTCAGAGTTCAGAATTTCCTGTTTGACACATGTTTTTGAAATCCAGATCCCGGGAAAATTAAAATGAATTCAAAAAAACTGATAGAGGTTTTTTCTCATAACAAACCAATATACAAAAAAATATTTTGGTTTATACACAGGTGTCACATATCTAAAGGTAAAAATCCATCTTTGAGCCCTAGTTTTCAGCAATTTGGCCAAAGTTTTAGGGCAAAAGATGACCTGTCAGTCCTCCAGGTGGCATTTTCGACCTCATCTATCAGTGCATGAAGATTTTCTGCAGATGTTGAAGAGTTCAAAGATCAAAACTAGGTCCCAGAGAATCAACCGGCTATTAGGGAAAATACATGAACTAGAGGTCTTAGAAGGAAAATCCAAACCCTAACCCTAAACCATGATGTTGTTGTTATACAGGTTGAAGAAATATGAGATTGATGAAGGATAACTCCAGGCTCTATAGGATGGTAAGAAGGTCAAGGATGCAGAAGAAAGATTCAAGCCCTAGAACACACCTTGCACTGGAAACCCTAGCAGAGGTAGCTATTAGCCTTCAAAATCCAGAGGTAGCCCATGATATTGCTGATATTCCAAATCTTATGTAGGTTGAGAAAGTACTAGAAGGACATGAGTAAAGTGTAAAAGTATGATTTAAAGGATAAATAAAATTCTGCAGAAAACAGAGCTTTCAGTGGCTTAGGTGAACGCAACAGCAGTTCATTAGCCACCGAAAGCCCCGCTTTCGGTAGCTAACGGTTCTAATGTTTTAGCCTCTTAACCACCGTAAGCAAACAAAGGCAGAATATTAAGTTTTGACACGCAGTACTAGTTTTTGGTGAACATGGATGGCTCAGGGACAAAATAGAAACCTAAAAGACACTGAAGAAATAAACAGGGAAGGTGTGCTTCAATTTTTTCTAAGCCCCAGTTTTCAGCAGTTTGGCCAAATTTTTAGGGCAAAAGTTGACCTAACAGGGCAAGTTACAGCAGAAAAATGAAGAGTTTACTTCATCGACACCTGGGAAAGAGCAGAGGACCAGTGGCAATTAGTTCCAGTGCTTACTTTAGTTATCAGAAGGTTCAAACAGTGAACGAATTCTACATCTATTTAGACTAGTAGTTAAATTAGGGTTTTTTGACCTAATTATGCAAAAACTATTATTTTGTCTATTTTTATTAAATCAGATCCATTTTTTTAGGATATGAGTATTTTTGTAAAGGGTATAAAGCCTAAGACTTATTTTATTGAACATGTTTGACTTCGGGGATTTATAAGCCTATACTATTGTCAGCTTCTCATCTTGTTCATTCTGGAATATAAGCTCTTTCGTTATGATTTGTTCAACCATTATCTCTGTTTTTACTGTACTTATGTCTGAATGTGTATTTAGGTTATTTTCAAGTTGATTAATAACTAATAGCTGTCATCCTATTGGTATTAATATGATTTGATTTATAGGTACCATCCTTATCAGGATTTAGCCATTTATATGTATCTGTTTTGTATGTAAGTCTCCCAGCCTGATGAGTTCTCCATCCCTGCACCTTATTGTTAAACTACTGAACAAGTTGTAACTAAAAGCCTTGTAATTGAGTGAGCTTCATGAATGTCTTGAGAGTGGAAGGTTATATAGGTCACCTGACTTGATCCATATTAGAAAACCCTAAAAAAAATTGTAAGTTACCAGGCATCCTCGAGCTACAACCTAGAGGAGTTTCCTGGAGTGATAACAAATTGGCGCTGTTGCCGGGGAGAGGAGACTGAAGCTCGGCTTCCTTGGGAGATGACATAGATCCTTGCTTTGATGATAGACAAAGATTGGACACTATTCTGGTTGTAATCATCTATCTGGAGACTCCATTGAAATAAGGTGGCTTCAAGAAGACCAAGTACCAGAGCGAACCCTAAAGGGCCACTAGCAACACCTGTTTCTGATCCAGAAGAGATTCTAAGAAGAGATAGGGCTTCACTAAGGTAGACCAATAGTGCTGCACAGGAAGCTACATCAGGTATTTCAAGAAATATTTTTTCTATTATTTCTTCTACTAAAACACTTAATTCTCAGGAATTTATAAATACATCAGAAAATTCTAGGGTTTGGGCATTTTCAAGCACTGTTGCTTGTGAAGATCTCATCCCTGGAAACTCCATGAAGGACGAATTCAATGGCGACTCCATAATATAAATATGTCAAAAGCATTTGTTGCTTTTTTGGCTCGGAGGTTTGCACCTCTCGACTTCTCTTCCGTTCCTGGTTTCCCACATCCAATACCTGATATGTCTGAATGGGGAGATTTTCTACCTGTCTTCAAAGAGGAGGAAGAAGATAGTCCTATAGAACACCTCCTTAAGTTTCATGAATGCATGGATCTATTAGATCAGCAGCATGAAGATGTTCATGTATTCATTATATGGTGATGAACGTTAGTGGTATTTTTCTTTACCTCCTTCCAGTATTTCATCATTGAAGGATTTTCACAAAGCATTCACTGAGCATTGTAAAAGGTACTATTTAGATGAGTTTGCATTTGATAATTGTTGTGAAGAATATATGTTGCATGCTGAGGATGAAAAGGTAAATAGAGAAGAAGATTTTAAGTTTTGTGAGGATTTGTCCACTTCCGGAATTTATTTTAGTTCTACTTTTCAACAAAGAGATGATCAGAGACATATGCATGTTGTGGTTAATGATAGCTATGAAGAGTATGCTGAAATAGGGGATACTTCTCATTGTGATCGAGATATTAATGATCTTCAAAATGTTAACCATAATATAGATGCTTTTGACCTTGTACCAAATGCATTTGCTGACTTAAGGTGTCAAGAAGATCAGCTTGTCCCCTTTGGAAACCCGAACGATAATGAGCAAATTGAAGGAACAACATGTAACAAATTTGGATCTGCAACAAATACTAAAGGCAGCCCTTAGTTTTCTGATTTGTAGACAAAGGAAGAATGCAACAGATATGAAGAGGAAGATTATGATCTAAAAATTCTAGAACAACAGGGCATAAGTCATCCTTCCCAATCATAGGTTGAGCAATCTACAGTTAACGTAGTGATCACTGAAAGCAGCCAGCAACAACATTTCATTAAGTTGGAACAACAACATAAAAAGGTATTTCATGTTGGATTTTATGACCCTATTGCTGACTATCTGGAACTTATGAGTAGCATAGATATCAAAATATTTTTGTCAAATGATAGCTGGTTCTGTCACCCTTCGAAACTACATTGCTGCATGCTAGGGTTTCATTTATTTTTTGGGTCAAGATCAAGGATAAGTTCAGCAGATCAGCTTCTGACCTGGCTTCATTAGAAGCATGATGTTACATGATAAGAAGACTCTACTGATTAGAATTAGGAGTAGGATTAGATAGGAAAATAAGCTCTTAATATGAGCAGCTAGGTCATTTTTAGTTGTTTCGTGAATAAGCAAAACAGGCTACAAGAAGATTGCAGGGGATCAATTATAAAAGACAAATGACTCCATGCCCAATGGAACACTAGAAGATAGATTTAATTATTCTTTTTTAGGAAAGGCATTTTGGTCTGGGGTTCTTGGGACCTCACATGGAGGTTCCCATCCCTAAGTAGGAGCCAGATGTTATCTCCCAAAATAATTTTAGTTTGATAGTATGAAGAATTCGAGTCATGTCATGAAAGATTTAAAGATGACTAACAAATTGAAGGTCTCTATTTGTGCTATGGTTGAAAAAATTGGAAGTTTTAGCTTTCGGTGGCTTAGGCGGGGTTCTTAATAGCTCATTAGCCACTGAAAGGCTTTGTTTCGGCAGCTAACAGTTTAAAGCAGGATGAAAGATAACCACCGAAAGCGGGTCTGAGTGAGTAAATGGTGAAAGCACTTTCGGTGGCTTAGGCGAGACTTCAAACAACTCATTAGCCATCGAAAAGTGTTGCTTTCAGCAGCTTAGTGAATAGTGCAAGAAGGGCGTTAACCACCGAAAGCAGGCAAAAAGGCGTTGGGGGAAAAGCCCGCTCAAAAAAATAAAAACACAGGTTTCGGTGGCTAAGCATGGTTTCAAAATGGTCTCTAAGCCACTGAAAGTAGACTTTCGGTAGTTAAGACCGAAATTTCAGGACGCTCTAAGCCACCAAAAGGGGCGTTTTACTGTGAAAAGTCATTTTTTTAAACGATGATTGATCCGAAAACAAGATCTTTGCTACTCTATGACATCAACATGAATTGCATAAAGAGCATGAATGAAGATCACAAATCCATAAGAAGAGAACCAAACAGCATAGACAACATGCACATAAAGACAAGAAGTTGATAACGGAGTTCGTCTAGGATGGACTACGTCTCCGGGCCTACTTATCAATTGGAGGGCCGATCTATAATCTCAGCATAAGGAAAAATACATGGCAATGATACAATGATACCTTGGCGACAATGTTCAGGAAGAGAACCGCTGCCCAAAAC
>LPNX010649625.1:191612-223459 GCA_001517045.1 Pseudotsuga menziesii
ATCTCTTGTTGAATCTCCCTTTTGGGAGGAAAACCTGTAGGTTCCTGAAATATTTCATCATAGTTAGCCACAATATCAATCATAGCCTTTTTATGAGAAGGATCACAACCTTTGAAAGCATCGGATGCTTCAACATCTTTTGCTCTCACAACCATGAGAATGTATCTCTTATTAGTGTTGATGAGTCTCTTCATCTGTCTTGCACTAACAAGAGAGGTGTTAGCCTTCATACTGTGAGCTCTCACAATGTACTCCACCCCATTTTTGGTGAGATGGTATTTGTTCTCATGATGGAAGAATACTGCTTTTCGATCATACAAGTATGAGCTTCCCAATACGATACTGCAGATGTCAAGAGGAACAACATCTAAGTCCACCTCATCGAGCAACTTTGAAGCAATAGCAAACCTTAACCTGCATTGCTTAGTCACCTGTAGCTTAGCATTATCACATACCCATCCAAGAGGATAAGGCTTGGGGTGAGGCTTAGTCTGTATGCCCAACTTCTTAACAACTGATTCTGAGATCAAATTTACTTGAGAACCCGGATCAAATAATGTTTCAATCTTTGTATGCTTAGACACAACTCTGATGTGAAACAACTCACTTCTTCTTTTATCATTTTCTTTAGAAACATGAGTAGAACTTGAACCAGTAAGAGGAGTTTTGTTACCTTGCATTCCCACGGCTGTAATCATGGTTTCGTTGCCTGAGTCGGAACCCAAATCTCATTGCGTTGTTGCAACGGTCTTTTTCTTCTTTTTTCTTCCATAATGCTTTGGCCTTTGTTTAGGATGCAACTTCCAACAAATTTCTTCATCATGCCCATCAGTGTCGCAATGGAGCTTTCCCCCTTCCTTCTTGGCAGTAGCTGTCTTCTTGCTCTTGTCTTTTTTCTTGAATTTGTGGTTGTTGTTGTGCTTGAAAGGCTCCTTCTGATGGTCTTCTTGCAAATGATTCCCCCTGCTCTCAAGATGAGTAGCCTGAACACTTGCTTCATCCACACTAGTAGGATTCAACAACAGAAAAGTATGGCGTAGATAATGATGAAGAGCACCAATGTACTTCAAAAGAGTGTCAGGATAATCTAAAGAAATATTCAACTCTAGAGCTTTCTTTCTAAATTCTTCAGTAAAATTATGAACACTCTAACCCTTGCCTTGTCTAAAACTTTTCCAATCCATCATATCCTTTTGAACATAACCCAACGGATAAAATTGCTTACGTAAAGCAGAAATGAAAGCAGACCACGATGAGAGAAGATTACCCATTTGTTTGCTATCTTGCTGAAGCTTGCTTTCCCACCATACAAGTGCAATGCCTATCAGCCGAAGTGAAGCCAACTGAATCTTCACATCTTCTTCTTTGATCTGTTGGACTCGGCAATAGACCTCAATTTGCCTTATCCAATTTCTCAACTTCTTTGCCTTCGCTTCCCCATTGAACATGGGCAAATCAAACTTCACATAGAGCTTCAATAAGGGCTTCTTTTGAGGCTCTTTGTGAGGAACCTTGGAATGCTGAGAATGAGATGAGGAAGAAGCACTTGAACTTGTGCTTGAAGCTGAAGGTGAAGAGGGAGGCTCAGGAGGTTCTTCGCCACCTCCTTCGTGGTTAACTGAAGCGTTTCCTTCATCCTTCACTTCATTTTCTTCCTTCTTTACTTCACTGCCTTTTCTTTCTTTTGCCATGTGTTTTTCATAGTCTGCAAACAACTTGTCTACCTTGTTGGCCATTATCTAGAAGACCTTGTGAAAGTTTGCCTCCATCTCGATGCGGGCATCATTAGCATCCATCTTCCTCCTTCGGTGTGCACGTCCGATCTCGGAATTGTAAGGCTCTAATGTACCCTTACCAGCTTGCAGTTTAGCCCTCATGAGCATCCACACTCACAATCCAACGTCAAATAGCCCTACTCTGATACCACATGATATGAAAACAAGATCTTTGCTACTCTATGACGTTAACATGAATTGCATAAAGAGCATGAATGCAGCTCACAAATCCATAAGAAGAGAACCAAACAGCATAGACAACACGCACATAAAGACAACAAGTTGATAACGGAGTTTGTCCAGGATGGACTACGTCTCCGAGCCTGCTTCTCAATAAGAGGGCCGATCTATAACCTCAGCATAAGGCAAAATACATGGTAATGATACAATGATACCTTGGCGACAATGTTCAGGAAGAGAACCACTGCCCAAAACGCAACAAGACTGCTTCTAGCAACTCCGAAGCCTGAAGACGGTGTAAAACGAGTATAAACACTCGTACCTTCCTCCTGTAGAGCTATGCAATCTCCCTTCTCTCCTCTAGCTACAAAGTCTCCACTCCAAAGCATGAGTGGGAAATGGCAATTGAATGGGTTTATATAGGTTGTCTTGCCCTTCTTCACATGACTCTCATGGATTCCTTTGGTTACAACTAATTTGCCTATCTTAGCCTTGGTTACAACTTCCCCAAGTTGGTTTTCATATGGTTGGGATTTTTATTAAATATTAAACCAACTTGTTACAACTTCTTTACAAATATGGCATGTTTGTTTTTGGTTACAACCTTGCATTAACTTCATAACAACTCAAGGAATAAAATAAATGAGTAATTTTTCCACTCACTTCAAATATTAATCATTTTACAATTTCTCATGAGTAAATGCATGAATGTCCTAAAACTCATTTCAAGCACAAATGCATGCATGCTAGTCATTCGAGCGTTTTACTGTGAAAAGGCATCATTTTAAAATGGGGATTATGAGCGACTGGATAATCAGTTTGCAAAACGCTCGCATGTTTTTTTTCCCAACATGTTAGAGAAGAATTCCTCTCTCAATTTTCCTACAGGTATTGCAGATTGGGAGAATCGAATCCATTTCTGAGCCCTAATTTTTGGATCTCGAAATTTCCCTGTTTTACACATGTTTTTGAAATACAGATATTAGGAAGATGAAAATGAATTTCCAATACCTGAGAGAGGTTTTTACTCAAAACAAACCAATATACAAAAATTTCTTTTAGTTTATACATAGGTGTCACAGAGTTGAAGAACAAAATGCATCTCTGAGCCCCAGTTTTCAGCAGTTTGGCCAATTTTTCAGGGCAAAAGTTGACCTAACAGGGCAGGTTACAGCAAAAAAATGAAGAGTTTACTTCACCAACACCTAGGAAAGAGTAGAGGACCAGTGGCAGTTAGTTCCAGTGCTTACTTTAGCTATCAGAAGGTTCAAACAGTGAACAAATTCTACATCTAGTTAGACTAGTAGTTAAATTAGGGTTTTTTTACCTAATTATGCAAAAACTATTATTGTGTCTATTTTTATTAAATCAGATCCAATTTTTCAGGATCTGAGTATTTTTGTAAAGGCTATAAAGCCTAAGACGTATTTTATTGAACATGTTCGACTTCGGGGATTTATAAGCCTATACTATTGTCAGCTTCTCATCTTGTTCATTCTGGAATATAAGCTCTTTTGTTATGATTTGTTCAGCCATTATCTCTGTCTTTACTGTACTTGTGCCTGAATGTGTATTTAGGTTATTTTCAAGTTTATTAATAACTAATAGCTGTCATCCTATTGGTGTTAATGTGATTTTATTTATAAGTACCATCCTTATTAGGATTTAGCCATTTATATGCATCTGTTTTGTATGTAAGTCTGCCAGCCTGATGAGTTCTCCATCCCTACACCTTATTGTTAAAATACTGAACAAATTGTAACTAAGAGCCTTGTAATTGAGTGAGCTCCATGCATGTCTTGAGAGTGGAACGTTATATAGGTCACCTGACTTGATCCATATCAGAAAACCCTAAAAAACATTGTAAGTTACCAGGCATCCTCGAGCTACAACCTAGAGGAGTTTCCTGGAGTGATAACAAATTGGTGCCGTTGCTGGGGAGAGGAGACTGAAGCTTAGCTTCCCTGGGAGATGACATATCATCATCATCATAGCCCTTTTGAGAAAGTATACAATTCCATTCAAACCACCAATGATCCCACCATCAATGATCATGTGTTGGTGGCATATGATCAGTATCACCTACCATATTGGCTAGAAAACTCCCCCTCATTTCTAGATTATCTTTCACATACATTTCCCTCTGATGAATCCATCATGGAAGTTATGTCCCTAGAAGAGATGCCTTGGAAATATCATCATCATATATATTCTTTCCTTCCCCCTTGCTATGTGGTAGAAGAGCAATTCACATCTACGGTTTCATCTCATATAGTCACGAACCCTCATCCTCGACCCTCATCAGGGGGGTTAAATCTGAGGGTAATTTATGCAATATTACCAAAACCATTCCGGTGGATATATCAGTGAAACCTGGTGTTTCATAGATTATTCATATATTCCAGAAATCTTCACCTTTACAGGTTTATTCATATATGACCTTATTCAAGGAATTTAGAGATGTCTTGCTTGGACTTATGAAGAAATGCCATGGATTGATCCCTCCATTGTTGTCCATGAGATTAAAACCTACCTTGGTGCCAATCCAGTTCGCCAAAAATTACGCCAGGTACATTCACGAAAAGAAACAACCATTAAGGAGGAAGTTGAAAAACTTATAAGGGCTAGTTTCAATTACCTTGTGCCCTTGACTGAATGGGTGTCCAAAATAGTTCCTATGAACAAAAGGTAGGGTACTATTAGGGTTTGTATCGATTTTAGGGATTTGAATTGGGATTTTCTAAAAGACAATTTCCCTACCCCCTACATCGATCAAATTATCGATAACTGTGCCAAAAGTGTCATCTTTTCATTCATGGATAGCTATTCTGGCTATAATCAAATCAAAATTATCCCTTCATATCAACATAAGACAACTTTCATATGCCCATGGGGGACATTTGCCTATCAAAAACTCCCATTTGGTTTAAAAAATGTTGGCACTACATTTCAATGCGCCATGTCATATGCTTTCCACGATATCAAACACATTGTGGAGCCCTATCTTGATGACCCTCCTACTCATTCGAAGCAACGGGATATCCATGTGGATCATCTTATAGCGATTTTTCTTAGATGTCATCATTTCAACATTCATTTGAACCCACATAAATGTGTTTTCTGTGTCGAATCTGGCTGACTGCTTGGTTTCATTTTGTCTGAGGATGGTATCTGTATTGACCCTTTGAATATTGAAGCCATCCTAGATCTACCCACTCCCACTAATATAACAAAACTCTAAATTTTGCAAGGGAAGGAAATTTTTTTACGTTGTTTCGTCTGCAACTATGCAGAAAAGACACATGGCCTCATGCAACTATTAAAAAAGGACATTCCTTTTGTTTGGGATGACTTAGCGCAACATGTGTTTAAAAATATCAAACATGCTCTTACCCATGCACCCTTGTTGCAACTACCTGATTATACAAAGGATTATTACCTATATGTGGCTACATCTTTATCAACCATCGGTATTGTCCTAGTTCAGACTGACGAACATGACTAAGAACATGTGATTTACTATGCTAGTAAGAGTCTTCTAGACTATGAAACCCAGTACTCACATGTGGAGAAATTCGCTCTGGCCACGGTCATCACGGTCCAGAAGTTCCGTCACTACATCCTACTCCACATAACTACTGTGTATGCAGATTCCAACCCCATGTATTATGTCTTGATTCATCTGGTACTTGGGGGAAAATACTCACGTTGGATCGTTATCCTCTAGGAGTTTAAGTTGGTATTTTCTAAAACCACTTCGAAGAAGTCACTTTTTTTTGCAGAGCTCATATGTGACCTTCCCAGTGTTACTGAGGAAAAAGAGCCCATCAATTCATTACCTGATGATTTTTTGTTTCTCATTAGCACGACTGATCCTTGGTATGGAGAGTTTATTCTCTATCTTCAAACTCAACGATATCATCCCAATGCCACTCGCGATGAACATCGTCGCATCCACCACCAGGCTAAGTATTACCTCATTTTAAATGATACCTTATACCGCCGTGGAGTCGATTCGATATTACGACATTGTCTCACCCACGAAGAAGATGAAATCGTCTTGAATGATTGCCACTCTAGAGCTTGTGGCGGTCACCTCTTTGGGTTGGCTACTTCTTAGAATATCTTGTGCATAGGGTATTTCTGGCCTTTCATTTTCAAATACTGTATTGAAACTGTTAAGAAATTACCACCCTGTCAGATGTTTACCTCTAAGAAGCGCACCCATCCATCTCTGCTTCATCCTGTCATAGTGGTTGGCCCTTTTGCGAAATGGGGCATAGACTTCATGCATTGTAGGATTATCTCAGTCGGGGGGCATGACTACATTATTGTGGCTGTGGAATACTTTACTAAATGGGCTGAGGCTATGCCCACATATGTCAAAGATAAAAAAACAAATGCGTTGTTCCTATTTAACGATATTGTTGCTAGGTTTGGGATTGCTAGGGCCATTGTGACCGATCATGGGTCACACTTCCAGAATAAAATGATGGAAGAACTGAATACAAAATTAGGGTTTCGACATGATAACTCTTATCACGTCCCTTCCCATCCATTAGAGAGAACACGACCATAACTGCTTGCTCTGATTGTTGCAGGAGCATCCAGCTCGAAGTTCATTGAATTCTGTATGTATTTTGATGGATTCCCTATTTTACAGAGATCTATAGAAGCATGAACTCATCTAGTGTTTAGTCTATCCAATTTTGTGGATAAATTCTCCAACTTCCCAAAAACAGAGAAATTGAGCGTGTCAGTGATCAATTCGACTATTTACGAAGAAAGATCTCAGAGGAGATCGAACGACGGAGAAAGATTGCGATGAAAATAGATGGTCATCATCTTTTCCACATCTGGAGACAGCTCAACGACTGAGAATCAACCTGCAAGAATCAAAATTGTGTAAAGCTTGAGTTTGCATAATCAGGGAAATATAGAAATTGCGATCCCGCATCCCACATGCGGAATAGACCGTTGTAGAAAGGAACACTGCGAAAATAGAGATATGCGAAGCCGCATCCCACATCCTGCATCATACAAGTTGCGGAATAGACTGTTGCAGAAAGGAAATTCATGGAAATAGAGATCTATGAAGCTGCATCCCGCATCCCACAAGTTGCGGAAAAGAGAATTGCGAAAGGAAATTCAACTTGTTAACAGAAGTCTTGGACAGATTTGTTCATTCAATCCATCACCAATCTGACAATCTAAGCCCCATAACGTAATATAGAATGCATTGAACTTAAAAACATACACAGATGTGTAAAACATGCAATATGTAGCGAAAGCAAATACATTCATCAAAGCATTCAACATGTTCATCACAATTCATTAAACAAAATACAGATGCAGAGATTACACACAAAAAATACTTATCTTGAAAGAAGCTTGTCCCGCAACAAGCTATGTCGCTGCAATGTGCCACCCAACCATAGTCCAGTGTGCTCATCAATCTCTCAACAGCACTGTCACCCCCGTGCTGCGCATGATTCCCACGAGGAATAAGGAACACTAGCAGGCTCACACATAGCCAAGGATAAAATAAAACTCAGCAAAGCCAACACAATTGGGTTTATCAGGCTGCAAACAAACAAGCCAATATACCTGTTGGGCTTATTAGGCTAATTAAACAAGCCAACATTCACATTAAGGAGCAGCCAAGCCAACTAAAATATGGGTTTACCAGGCTGTAAAGGAGTTGGAAACATTGAACTTTGAAGCTAGTGAGCTCAACCACCGAGCTATGGACACCTGCACTAGATCAATCTTGGCTCCTAAAAAATCTACACACCCAACACAAGGAAGCATCCCCTTCTCTGCTACACATTCCCTTGGGCTATGCCTTCCATTCCAGTGTTGTTCAAGGTGTGCAAAGAAGAAAACCAACCCCTCTAGATCTATTTGTGAGGTTCCTTCCTACACTAGGTTTATCAAGCTAGTTCAAACCCAATTCCACTCCAAACCAGTTTAGACCAAGGCAAAATATGCACACACAAAAAACCACAATGTCAACACAACAAAATAGGATTCCACTCACTCTGTGACAGAGTAGACCATTGCACAAAAACACTGAGGAAACCATAGATGACCACTCTTTCTCATAAAATCGAGTGATATCCACTGCTCATTCATTTAGCAAACAAAGGAAGCCTTGAACCTTTGCACGGATGAGGATGGTAACAATAGGTGATCAACCCAGAACAAAACACGGTTATGCAAATAGGATGAACACATAGGGTGCATGAACATAATGGAATAGAGAATGATCAGAGTGGACCACAACGTTTTGGTGAGAGCCAGATGGTGGACTAGGTATGCACAATGAGGAAAAAACTGAAAACGTGAAGGATGGATGATAAAAAACGTCCCGTCGCTCTCCAAAACGTGAGGGAAGATGAAAACGTGAATGCATGAGGGAATGGGCATACGTTTTTGGGTGTTTTCTTTTGACACATGGATTTTTCCCAATGGCTCAAGGTTAAACATACCCCCCTCTCACCCTTAGGAAATCATGCCCCCATCTCATTTCTTGTTGCATTGACATAACTGGTTGTGGGTCTTTAATTAAATTTCATATTTATATGATGTCCATAATTATAATGTGTTGGCTAGCACAAAATACCATCGGCATCAATTTTAATCGTCAAAAAATAAAACACTAAATCAATGGTGGGTATTTTTCCTTTAGCTCCACACCATGATTAATTACAATATTTTCATCATATATATTTAATGCAAACAGGTTCAAAATCGAGGTGATACGTTCCCCTCCCCCTTCAACAACACTATCCTTAGTGCTTTACAAAATTGAACAAAAATGCTACATTGGTACCGCCCTCAGTGCTCCGTAGAATTGAACAAAAAAGGATGTGCCAATCGCATGGCATCCTCCAGATCCCATGTAGTCTCTTCAGGATCGTATTGCTCCCATTGCACCTTCACCTGCCCTATGGATCGGTTCTGGAGCATTGTGACCTTCCTGTCGAGGATGCACATTAGCTCAATTCGGAATTCTCCCTTGGGTACCACTTGAATCACATCCCAATTTATCACATGGTTAGGATCATGTACATATCTCTTAAGAAAAGAAACATGAAAACTATTATGAGCCCTAGTGCTAGTAGGAAATGCAAGTCTATATGCAACTAGCCCTATTATTTCAAGCACTTCAAACAACCCACAGTATCTAGGTGAAAACTTGGCACGATTTCCAAGCTTCAAGGAACTCTTCTTTTCCCTCTCTTTGAGGTAAACATGATCCCCAACATTGAACTCTCTGTTCACCCTATGCTTATCTGCATAGATTTTCTTTCTGTCCTGGGATGCTTTCAGATTCTGCCTGATCTCTACAACCTCCTGCTCCATCTCCTTGAGCAATTCTATACCAAGCACAACTCTGTCCATTGGATTATCCCAAGTCATTAGTGTCCTACACCTCTTTCCAAACAAAGCTTCATAGGGACTCATCCCTAAGGATTCCTGCTGTCCATTGTAATTATAAGCAAAATATACAAAGTGTAAATAATCTTCCCACTTTGTTGGTTTGTCCATCACATACATGTGAAGCACGTATTCAAGCACTTGATTTACTCTCTTTGTCTTCCCATCAGTCTGAGGATGGTAGGAAGTGCTGAAATTCAACTTTGTACCGAAATCTGCAAACAATCCCTTCCAAAAATTTGAAGTGAACTTGACATCTTTGTCAGAGACTATTTCCTTAGGCAATCCATGCAATTTGAAAATCTCCTTCATGAAGATCTTTTCAATGTCATCAGTCTTATGCATAGACTTAACCGGTATAAAATGTGTTTCCTTTGTCAACTTGTCCACCACAACCATGATGGAATCATGTTGTCTCCAAGTCATTGGAAATCCTGTAATAAAATCCATGGAATTAACTTCTCGTTTCCATTCTGAAACTAGAAAAAGATGCAACAAACTTGTTGGGTGTTGATGCTCAACCTTCACATGCTGACATTTCATGCACCTTGAAATATATTCAGCCATGTACTTTTTCATTCCTAGCCAAAAGTACTGCTTTCTAGCTGTAGCAATTGTCTTCTGATATCTTGGGTGACTAGAATATGGAGCTTGATGGATATCATCCATAACAATGCTCCTCAAATCTGCTACATTTGGAATATAAATTATGTTCTTATAAGTAAGGAGTCCATATTCTTCTAATTTATATCCCTCATACTTCTTTTCAAGGCTTTGCTGTTGCAACTTTCCCTTGACTTGGGAATACAATTCATCTTCAACAACATGATTAACAATCTACTGCCTCAACTCCGATTGAAAAATACTAATGGATGCCACATGCATTTCCTGCACCTTCCTGCTGAGTGCATCAACTACCTTATTCTCTTTTCCATTTAGGTTCTTGATTTCAAAATCAAACTCACATAAAAAATACAGCCATCTAAATTTCCTAGCATTTAGAGTAGGCCGATCAAACAAACACTTCAGACCACAATGGTCTGTCCTTAGCTCAAATATTCTTCCCATCAAGTAATGCCTCCACATTTTGAGAGCATGTACTATGGCTACAAGTTCCAGATCATGAGTGGCATAGTTCTTCTCATGCTCCTTCAACTTTCTTGACTCATAACATATTATGTGGTTGTCTTGCATAATAACTCCTCCAAGTCCTTGACCGCATGCATCAATACACACCACAAAATATTTCCCTGAGTCTGCAACTTTCAAGACTGGTGCACTTGTGAGAATATTCTTCAACTGCTGGAAGCTTTCTTCACACCTCGTTGTCCATTCAAACTTTATCCCCTTCCTTTGCAAAGAAGTGATGGCATGTGCAACCTTGGAGAATCCTTCAATGAATCTCCTGTAGTATCCTGCAAGTCCCACAAAAGATCTTACATCTGTCTCATTTCTTGGAGTAGGCCAATTCGTAATGGCTTCAATCTTGTCAGGGTCCACAGATATACCCTCTTCTAAGATAATGTGACCCAAATACTGAATTCTATTTTTATAGAAGTCACGCTTGCTCAATTTTGCACACAACTAATGCTCCCTCAATAATTGTAATGCCAATCTCAGATGCTCTTCATGCTATTCCTCATTTTTAGAATAAATAAGAATGTCATCAAGGAAAACAAGAACAAAATTGTCCAATTATTCGTAGAAGACTCTATTCATAAGGCACATAAATGTAGCTGGTGCATTTGTGAGACCAAATGGTACCACTACAAACTCATAATGTCCATACCTTGTTCTGAAGGCTATCTTATGAATGTATTCATCCTTGATTCTCACCTAATGATAACCAGACCTCAAGTCAATCTTGGAAAATACATTTTCTCCTCTCATTTGATCAAAGAGGTCATCAATGCTAGGAAAAGGATATTTGTTATTCATCGTGACTTTGTTTAGTTGTATGTAATCAATACACAACCTGAGTGTACTATCTTTCTTCTTCACAAATAGAACTGGTGCTCCCCAAGGGGACACACTCATCCTAATATACTTATTCTCCAACAACTCTTGCAACTGCATCTTAATCTCTAGTATTTCTAGTGTACTCATCCTGTAGGGTGCCTTGGACAGTGGTGCTGCTCCTGGCACAAGCTCAATTGTGAATTCAATGTCTCTCTTTGGAGGAAGCCATGGAATCTCATCAGGAAAAACATCCTTGAATTCCTGCAACACATGAAAGTCCTCCAACCTAGGAGTTTCATTCTTTGTTTCCTCCACAATATGAGCTGCATACAACTGGAAACCTTTCCTACAAAACTTCTTCAACTGCATTGCTGAAATATGCCTCACATAAATCACCTTTGGAATGCCTCTTACAACTCTTGGGTTCCCTTCTTCATCAATGCATTCAAAAGTCTTATTATAACAATAGAGCTTTACCCTGTGAGCTTCTAACCAGTCCATTCCAATGAGAACATCCTAGGAACCAAGTGGTAGAACATTTAGATCTACACAAGTGACCAATCCATTCATCACCAATTGACATTTCTCTACCACTTCACTAACCTTTCTCTTAGTTCCAGTGGCTAGCTGAACTAACCATGATTTTTTATGCTTTACTTTCTTAAGAGCACAAATATCCACTACTCTAGGAGTAATGTAACTGTGGGTAGAACCAGGGCCAGTCAAAATAGAAACAGATTACTCAACAATATTACCTACAACTTCAACCATAGTGACTGGTGATCTTCCTGGAGTTCCTCTAGTGCTGCATAAATCCTAGGGATGACCCTTGCTACTTGACCCACTGTTTTTGCCTCTTGAATGTTGTAAGCTGGCCTTGCATTCTCATTATCAAGTGGGCATTTCCTATGCATGTGGGTTCCTCCACATTTCCAACATTGGAGTGGTTCTCTATTATGTTGTGCTTCTCTTGGATTTTCTTCCACCACTCTAGCTAGCTGCTTTTCAACCTGGGATGGTTGCTTCTGTTGATTCCTAAAGTTAGAAGGTTTGAAACCTTTCTTCCTTTAGGCAGAATTCTCATTCTTCTTGTCCTTCCATGTCTTATGATAATTAGGTTTTCCTTTGCTTTGTTCATAGCAATACTTAGCTTTCCTTATCACTTCTTCTATAGTTCTAGGTTCATAAAACTCAATTCTGTCTTTGTAGGACTAAGGCAATCCACTCAGGAAACACTAGATTTTCACTTTTTCATCTTTGATGTACTTGACATACCTCAACAGCTCCAAGAACTTGTTTTCATACTCTTCCATGGTCTGTTGTCCCAATCTTAGCTCATGGAATTCTTTGATCTTATCATCATAGTACCGGTCATAGAGGTACTTCTGCTTGAAATACTTCTGGAACTATTTCCACACAATCTTTTTCACTTTCCTGAAGTGCTGCTACCATATGGATGCTCTTCCAGTCAAGTTGAAGATGGCTACCCCAGCCTTCATATTTCCTGAGTAGTTTTGGACTTGGAAATATTTCCTCATCCCAAGAAGCCAAGCTTCAACTTCTTTACCATTCTTTATCTCACCATTGAAGGTAGGAGGCCTTGCCTTCTAAAATTCACCACATGAACGGTTCTGGTAGTGCCTCTTTCTCTTATTATCATGAGAAGAAGAACTTGAACCACCAGTGGATCCTTTAGATTCAGATGACCCACTAGGAGATCTCTTTCTTCTTCTAGCAGTGCTCTTACTTCCTTTTGGTCTCACTGTCCGGTCCCCAGAGTTCATCCGCCTATGAATGTCTGTCAAACTTTGCAACATGGCTGAATTCAGTCGATTATGCTCCTCTTGATCCTTAACTAATCTTTCATTATCTGCCCTGTAACTTTGCATATCCACCCTTAGGCTTCTCATGGTGGTTGCAAAATTTGGGGGAGTATCTTGAACTCTCCTCCCATTAGACTCTGTCTCGAAAATTCCAACTCAGACATTCCCTCCCATAACATCTTCCTCATATTCATTGGGGTTTTGTGCATCATCACACATGTTGGTTCTCATGGCTCAGCAAAAACAAATTTACCGAACTGCACTATCTGGAATGCTTCCCTTTGAAGGTGACTATAATTCTGCAAAATGTGTTACTAAACAAAATTGTTAGCTACATAATAAAATTAGAAGTAAAAAACATTTACCAAAAACTCTATTAACTATTCAACTTGGCCCATCAAGGCCAAATCATGCAACCTGCGGCTTTGATACCACATTGTCACGTCCCATCCCATCCACTAGAGAGAGAACGCGACCATAACTGCTCGCTTTGATTGTTGCAGGAGCATCCAACTTGAAATTCATTGAATTATGTATGTATTTTGATGGATTCCCAATTTTTCAGAGATCTATAGAAGCATGAACTCATCTTGCGTTCACTCTATCCAAGTATGCGGATAAATTCTCCAACTTCCCAACAACAGAGAAATTGATCCCGTTAGTGATCAATTCGACGATCTACGAAGAAAGGTCTCAGAGGAGATTGAACAACAGAGAAAGATCGCAATGGAAATTAATGGTAATCATCTATTCCACATATGGAGACAGATCAACGACAGAGAATCAACCCGCAAGAATCAACGGTGTGAAAATCTTGACTTTGGAGAATTAGGGAAATATGGAAATTGTGATCTCGCATCTCGCATCCCGCACATGGAATAGACCGTTGCGAAAAGGAAAGTTGTGGAAATAGAGATCTACGAATCCGCATCCCGCATCCCACATCTTGCAAGTTGCGGAAAGGAGAGTTGCGGAAATAGAGATCTGTGAAGCTGCATCTTGTAACTCTCATTTCCACAACTTGTGGGATGCGGGATGTGGCTTCGAAGATCTCTATTTCTAAAACTTTCCTTTCCACAACTTGCGGGATGCGAGATGCAGCTTCGCAGATCTCTATTTCCACAACTTTCCTTTCCACAACGGTCTATTTCGCATACGAGATGCACGATGCAGGATCATAATTTCGATATTTACCCGATTCCGCAAACTCAATATTTCTACACCGTTGATTCTCGCAAGTTGATTCTCAGCCGTTGATCTGTCTCCAAATGCATAATAGATGATGCCCATCGATTTTCGTCGCGATCTTTCTCCATTGTTCGATCTCCTCTGCGATCTTTCTTCGTAGATCGTCGAATTGATCACTTATGGGATCAATTTCTCTGCTGTTGGGAAGTTGGAGAATTTATCCGCGGACTTGGATAGAGTGAACACAAGATGAGTTCATGCTTCTATAGATCTCTGAAAAATCTGGAATCCATCAAAATAAATACAAAATTCAATTAATTTTGAGCTGGATGCTCCTACAACAATCAGAGCAAGAAATTATGGCTGCGTTCTCTCTCTAGTGGACAAGAGGGGATGTGACAAATCTACGCCTTACTACCCTCAGGTGAATGGCCAGGTTGAAGCGATTAACAATGTTTTAAAAACCATGCTTCAGTGGATGGTAGGGAAGGCCAAATCAAATTGGCGTTTGCAACTGTTTTCTGCACTTTGGGCCTATAGCACTACTGTAAAGACTTCCACCGGTTTCACACCATTTCAATTGTTGTACGGACTAGAAGCTAATATCTCGATAGAATATGAAATTCCTTCTCTAAAGCTCACTGTGGAAATTTGATCTAACACCACCATAGAAGAAGAACGGTTTCTGTATTTGAATAAGCTTGACGAAACTTGTCACGATTCTGCTTTAGCCAATGAGGCACACAAATGGTGAATGAAATCCCAATATGACAGATCTGTTTAGCCTCACTCTTTAAATTAAGGAGATCTGGTCTTGACATATGACTAGAAACATGATAAGCTGGGGGCAAGTAAATTTGAATCTATGTGGCATGGACCTTACGTTATCAATCGTGTTTTGTAAAAGGTGCATATGAGTTTGTGGACTATGATGGGATACCCTTGAGAGATCCCCACAACAGGCTCTACCTTAAAAGATACTATGCATAGGTCATCTAGCACAGTCTCTTTGTAAATACTATTTATATACTGTTGTGCATCTTGTTTTGAAAAGTGTGGATTTTTGTGTCATATAAGATGTGTTTTTTTGCAACCCTACTTATGTATGTCCTATGTTTAATGGACAAATGACCACTTTTACTGGTTTCGTAGATGGTGTTAATCATTACACATTGAACCTTGCATCGACAACTTGGGTATTGTACTCTCCTACAAGCGATCTAGTGAGTTCAGGGGGTGTTTGTTTAGGTCCCTCCACCAACAATCTCGTAGAGTATCATGCGGTGATTGGATTGTTGACGAAATACCTAGCTAATGATGTAAGGGAGATTAGGGTTTATCTAGACCCAGAATTAGTTGTTCAACAGCTAAACCGAGTCTACACTATCCGGAACCCCATACTCCTTCGTGCATTTCAAAGGGTTAGGATCTTAGAAAGGTCTTTTGAGCAAGTCACGTATCAACATATTCTGAGACATTTGAATGTTGTGGGATATTCCCTAGAAAATTTTGTCCTAGATTGGTATATTGCTCATAATTGAAGTTCATTATAACATAAAAACATGCATTTGAATTTATAAGTAGGTAAACATTCACACATCACATTTTTTTCACACACATCTGTAAATAAATTTTGTCATATATATTTCTATAAATTGTAAAGCTGAGATACAAAATGTGTTGAAGCATCGAGCTTTCAGATCACCCAGAGTCTAGGACTGTCATAGTCGAAAACATACATATATGGGGAAAAATTGAAGCTTTGAAGCTTTCAATGTAAATACATATACAAAAATGAGAAGTCTCTGTGGACTAGTCATTGCGGTGGTGCTCATGATAGCACATAACAGCCTGGGCCACTCTATGGAGTAGCCTAGGAAACTGGCCTGAAAATCCTGCGGTAGGACGCTGGTAGAGCCTAGGTAGCTCATTAGTAGAAACATCGGGGATCCCTATAGTCAAACAATGTAGGTTCTCCTCAATATCCCCGAGCTCTTCATCTGCCTCAGTATGGTGAACCACCATGTCTCTGACTTCTACTCGCTTCTCAATAGGTGATGCTCCAGCTGGACGAGTAGGTCCAATGTCTGCACAAACCATTTTCACATATCTCAGCATTACAAGATAAAAATCAAATAAAAATTAAAAAATTAAAAACATGGTTGATATCATCTTTCTTACCTCAGTCATCCCACTCCTCTCCCTCTGGTAGTGGAAGCTTTGGGTCCTCTCATAAGTCTGCTCCCTCATAGGGGTAGTCTTCTACCATTAGTAATTGATTTCGTAACCAGTGAAATAAGACTAATCCATAAACTACCTTGGAACCCCTGCCATTGTGACGAGCCATAACATATACCCACTGGAGCATTCTAGGATCCTCAACATCTAGCCTACTCACGACCATCTGGGGCCTCATCAGGGGTACCCTCTTTAGGAAGAAGGATATTATCACTGCTCCATAGCCAAACTGCTTGAGTTGTCCTTGTATGCACTTGTTCAACTGGTCCTTTAGATTTCCCAGCATACCCTCACACCAATTGAACAATGTGGGTTAAATACACTCTATGGCATATAACATGTGTGCCCTAGTACTCATATGTGCTAACCTGGTCCCGACGACCTTCCCAATGATGTAAACTACTATTCTGAAAGGTTGGTCCACTATCTGTTTGATAGGGATTTTTCCTTCCTAGGAAACTGTCCCTAAGGAACATTATTTGTCGATCAGATCATCTAGTGTGAAATCGTCACCCCGTGGGCCATATAGAACCACTTATCTCCCTCTATGAGACAACCCAATCAGGAATTATATGTTGTCTATATCAATAGTCAATGTGTGTATCTCAACCATGAAATGTTGTTGGTCAGGGTCTCACATACTAATGATATGATCTAAGAGGCATACATAATCCTTCATCCCGGGCACCTTGAAGTACTTGAGCAACACACAGTTCTGAAGAGCTTCCATAGTGGATGGGTCATTGACTGCTTGAGAGTCCTCCATTTCATGCTCATGTTCCTTCCAAATCACCATGATATGGATGATTTTTCCCCTACAAAACATTGTAAACAAATGTTAAACACATATCAAGGATTAAGGAAGTATAAAAATCAAAATTTGATGGTCAAATTGGTGCTTTTTTGGTATGCCATAGCCACGACGCTTTTCCTCTATGTAGATAGAGTGCTCGGTGCTCTTGCTGGCTACGGACAGAGCACCTGTGGCATATTTGTCCCAACACCGCAAAGCGCTGCTGTTAGGCACCTCTGTTGGCTATGGACAGAGTGCCTTTGACGCCTTTGTCCCAACGCGACAGAGCGTCGGAGCTCATCCAAACAAGAAAAAAAAGCGCCACCCCGAGCGCACATTTCCATTTTGGAAAACACCCCCAAAACCCCAAAGATCGATCATAAAATAAAAAAAATGCCACCGTGAAAGCAAGAGGAAAGGTTTTGGCTCTTACCTAATCCAAATGGCTCGAGAAATAGTAGACCATAGCTCTTGGAATCGACAAACGAATATTTTCTCCCTTTGCACCAACTTCACCTTCTCCAAATGGTAAAACACAAATTGTAAAAGTTTTTTCACTTTGGTCCTATTTATAGTAATTTTTATTTTTTACTTTTAGTATTAAAATAAAATTACTTTAAATGTTATGGGTTTTATCATTGGTTTTATATATTTTTATTTTGAAGTTGGTTCTAATATGGTTTTCAATATTTCCAGGGCAAACTCGTAAGGCGCATGGCTATGTTGTGAGTTATTTTCATCTTTTTCATACTTAGGACAAAAATGAAAAAGGTACCGAGCATTTTTTACACGTTTCAAATGCTCGTTAAAAATTTAGTAAAAGAGTGTCGAGTCCACTTCTTCTGATTTTTCAGACTCGTAAAAACTGGCTTATGAAAAAGAGAATGCGTTACAGAGTTATATTTAAGCTCTTCTCAATATCCTTAAAAACACAAAAGATTTCCAAGCGAACTTGTTACGTTCATGCTTGTAAAAGTATCAGAACGGTCGACTAGTCGGTGGTAGATTATCTCTTTTTCGGACCGATTAGGGATATTTAAGAAAAAGGAACGCTCTGGTTGATATCAGCCAGAAGAGTTCTATGAGGCATTATTTTATAGTTTTTCAGGCCTTAGGGACTAAATTGACGAAAAATGACCTTTTTGGAGTCTCCTTGTGTCTTCGTTCAGACTCTCTAAACATGAACGATACTGAGTTCACTTTCATCGTACTCATGAAATCAAATGATAAAGGACCCTTTATGGGAACGGACCCCTCCTTTATCAGGTTCGTAAAACATGTGAGAATGGACTCGTCGCTTGATGAGCTACAACGAGTGTTTGTTACCCTCTTTGAACT
This sequence comes from Pseudotsuga menziesii, assembly GCA_001517045.1. Taxonomy (NCBI): domain Eukaryota; kingdom Viridiplantae; phylum Streptophyta; class Pinopsida; order Pinales; family Pinaceae; genus Pseudotsuga; species Pseudotsuga menziesii. Next base: position 210,350 of record LPNX010649625.1, read on the forward strand.
CATAAATACGAAAAGAGGCACTCATCCTTCATGATGGGGAAATTAAGGGAAAGGGGAGTATTTTTGCATCTTGTTTTATGGAAGCTCACAGTCCACCTTTGAACATGGCACCTGTCTACATTAGAATATCTGAACAGTTGGGTATTCAGCTTGTCTCCAAGTCAATCCACTTTCGTGAGTCACTTGAATCCTTTGAGTCAATTTGAAGAATGCATTGTTGTATTCCTTGCATTACATCTAGTTCCTGTCTCGTCAAGTCAATGCTGCCAAGTCATTTGTCATGCCGCAAATTTTTCAAACGGTGTCTCTTCCAAAATTCAACTCGTCTGTAACTTTACCTACTCATAGAGTCGGCTGTGTCTGAGTCAGTTTCATGGTTGTCTCATCACTTCAAAATCAACTTTTGTTCCATGGTTCATGTCGATGATGGGGGAAACATCACGACCCTCCTTCGATGAGTCTATTCCTGTCGACTTCAGGACATCATCCATGAATTAGATTTAGAAACCAAGTCAAGCACCTTGAAGCCTACATGCCTCAATGGCATGTTTCCTCACTTTCAACAACAAGTTTTCATCAATGACCTCTGATTGAAAGATTCTATCAAGCGTTCGACATCAAAACATCTATTCACACTTGGGAGAACATACTGAGATACCTTGGGGATGATTGACATTAATGTTGATTTCCCTCACACTTTTTAAATGTATACATTAATGACTGGTAATAAAGTGGTTTCTACCATGTTTGACGTCAATATATCTATTTGCATGGCTAGAATCGTATCGGTTGGGGATTGGAATGAAGACCCTGAGCAGTTAGGCTTCATCAGCATAATTTCCTATCCTCTGGCTATGATGGAAGATTATTTGGAGTCATGATATGGATCCACATTATATGTTTGGAGGATATGTCCAATATTGGGTTCGGATAACATGGATCTACTTTGTATGTCCCGTAGCCCTGTTCCATTCTCTACGTCATTGATCATGGATCTACAGTGTATTCTTGGTAGCCATGACATGGTCATCTTCATGGATCTGCAGTGTATTGGTATGCAACCATGACTGAGTCAGACAAGTCAATTACTGGTCTTATGTCAGTTGTGAACTCAACTCTTACTGCCTCAATACCAGATTGATGTCTAGCAAAGTATTTCACCTATCACTTCCTTTTAGCTTCACCTTTGGGGGGCATTCTGTTGCACCTGAAAAATCCACTATTTCCTAATGACCCTTGAGAAATCCTGGTCTGAGATTCCCCTGGTGACTTTTTTCCATCATTACTGAGATCGACGCTTTTCCTCAGTTGTGATAGAGCGTCGTTGGTGCACTATCTTGTGGGGAAAAGAGTGCTAGAGCCTTTTTTTCTTTTGACACTAGGTGTTTTCGGTGCTCTTGCTCATTTAGAAAGAAGCGTTGAAGTTTTTTCACCTTAAGCCAAGTGCGTCAGTGGACCTAAAACATGAAAATAAAAGATTCTAGAAGCTTCCTTGCGAAATCATCCACGGAGTTAGTTCCTACTATCTAGAGAGAGGTGGAATTCACCTTCCTCACCTGTTGGGATCACCTCCTATCCATTTCCTAAGTGAATCTCATCATATTTGGCCTATAAATGAATCCTTCATGGAGTGAGTGAGGGAGGCCAAAGAAATCACCCTTATGTTGTTGAACTGAGATATGGTTTAGAGGCAAGTTTAAGTGAGTCTATGTGTGAATAGATTGTTGTGAGTGAGGAGTGTTGTAAGTCCATTGTGGAAGAAAAAGCCGGCATCATCAAGGCTTTGGTTGTAGCTTTTCCTCTTTTATTCATTAATACAAAAGTGTTCCCCTTTCCCATACTTAATTTGTGTCAATATCAATTAAATATTGTTAGATTACTTGATCACTAGCATAGATTTTTAATTTATCATGATGCTCTCATCTTGTTGTGACGTTTCTTAATATTTCATTGCAGGTACTAAAGATTGCATGCAGAATACCGAAACAAGGACAAAAACAATCATATATGAGGTATAGGAGTGGTTTTATGTTGAGTAAATTAACTTTCTAGGGGAAGGATATGATGATGTGTTTCTGTTGTTCTATGATTGTATCATACAGGGTAGAGGAACAAGTGGTGTCGGCACCGATTGTGGAATTCCTTGAAACATAAATTTCACCCCCATGGACAAATTACGAAGTTCATAAACATCTAAATGAGTGTTTAGATGCATAATAAAAATACACAATGGAAAATAAATTCATTTCACACACATAATTTGCATATACCAACATATTAATCACATGCATAATAATAATAATAATAATAATCATCATCATCATCATCATCATCATGCAAATTCAAATACAATAGTAAGTTAACAAGTAAACACTTATATTTTTAATGAAGTTTCCCAAGCAACTGGCTATGGAAGAGCAACATTCCACCCAACTGTAGGCACTCTGTCTAGCTCTTTTGTTAGAAAAACAAGATCGCAGAGTAATAACAATAAACCATAAACAAGATGCAAATATTAAAACACATTACAAGAGAGACACCGCTATAACGTGGTTCACCCAAGATGGGCTACATCCACACCAAAATCGCCAATCCTTTATTATTATACTATCTAGCAAAATGAAGGGATACGACCTACAGTAACCCCATTGCACTCCCTCTTCACTCTCTCACATACTCTCTCATACAATCACAGAGATCACTTTTACAATGCTACAATACAATACACATCCGTATTACAATTCCTTCATTTTATAAAGAGAATACCATGGGAAAATACCATGGGATGCACAAAACCATGGGCTCATAAATCACCCATTATTAACCAAGACATGAATCTAAAATTTCAACAATTTACAAGGCATTTTTTTCTAAATTTTTTCTATAGGGGCGCTGCCTCCAAACCCTTACCAGGGGGTGTGGGCTCCCAAAATAGTCATCACCCCCCCTGGACCCCCTAGACGAGTATAATGGGGGGTAATATTTGAATCAGGAAGACTAGGCTACATAACCAACACTCTTTTTTCTCTCTATTGAGAGACCACCCTTGAGATGGGATCTGTATCCACTAAGGAGGAATTGCATAGGTTCACTCACAACCATAGACAAAACTTATGCTAAGCCAACACATAATTGGGTTTATCAAGCATGCAAAGAGACAAGAAAGGATAATGCTAAGTCAGTGAGCTCAACCATAGAGGTACAAACATGTCAATTGGATTTATCCAACCTTGGCACTCACAGTACCTACCACACCCAATATAAGGAAGGTCCCCTTCTCTGCTACACAATCCCTCAAATGCCCCTTCCCTCTAGTGCTATTTAGGGTGGGCATAGAAAGGTCCAAGATGCTAAAAATTCAGAGATTTATTTCCTTCACTAGATTTATCAAACCATTCGAACCTATGGTATCTCTTTAACTTCAATTTTATCTTTTTTTCTTATTCATGGCCACACTAATTTTCAATGACGAAATTCAATTTCTAGGCTTCCAAATCTGGGTCTTCCCACATATTTTTTGGGTCTTTTACACTCTCACAATTTCACTTGGGGTTTATGTCTAGGGATTTCCCACTGGATTTCATGACCAACATGAATATTTGGGCATTTGTGACACTATGGAACATGTATTTTCCTCTAGTTATGATTTATGTTCCTCTCACTACTGGGAATGCATAACTTGCTGAAAATTGGAATTCAATTGCTCAACAATGGGATGGGAATGAAGGAGAATGAATCCACATGAAGGAAATTGACTTATGGGTACTAAAAACTGATCTCATTCTTAGTCATACACATTTTTGGGTTCATCCCATGTTCCATTATATTCATGAGCTTATTTATCAACAATATTTTTACAATAGAACTAAATATCAACAAGGAAGTCCACTTTGGTAGTTTCCTACTGTTTATGGAACATGGGTTCTCAATATGACACATTGATTTAGAGGATTTAATACCACACACCCCTTTCCTCCCCCTAATCGATAAACATATCCCCTTATTTTAGTTGTCTCCATAGACAACTCCTATACTTCTAATTGCATTATAAATATTTACGTTGATTTTACTTTTTTCCATGGCTGACTAGCACATGTCCACAAAATATAAAATAACTATCCTTTATAAGCCACAAAATCAATATTGGGGCCTTGGCCTTGACCTCCACACTAGGAATCATACACCAGATATTTACCATATTTACATAGCAAGCCAATACATTCTAGGGTCAAACTAGTGGTGTTACATTCCCCTCTCCCTTAGACAACACTGTCCTCAATGTTCTCAAAACTTAACAAAAATGGGTATGCTTCTCTCATGGCTTTCTCCAGTTCCCACGTAGCCTCATTGGGAGCAAAGTGATTTCATTGCAGATTTACTTGTTCAATGGCTCGGTTCCAAAGCAATGTTACCTTCTTGTCAACGATACACATAGGTTCCACTTGGAACTCTCCCTCAGGTTCCACCTGGATCACATTTAATCAATTACATGATTAGGATCATGTACATACTTATTAAGAAAAGAAACATTAAAAGTACCATGAACTCTCATGTTAGTATGTAATGCAATCCTATATGCAGCCCTAATCATGTACATACTTATTAAGAAAAGAAACATTAAAAATACCATGAACTCTCATGTTAGTATGTAATGCAATCCTATATGCAGCTAGGCCTATCCTATCTAGCACTTCAAATGACCCACAATATCTCGATGCCAACTTGGCATAACTTCCCAATTTTAAGGAACTTTTCTTTTCCTTTAGTCTCAAATAAACATGATCCCCAACTTTAAATTCCTTGTGCATTCTTGTCAAATTTGCTTAATTTTTCTGCCTATATTGGGCTTTCTTTAAATTCTTCATAATCTTGACAATGTCATATTCCATGTCCTTGAGCATTTTTGTCCCAAGAACTATCTTGTTTACTGTACTATCCAAAATCATTAGAGTTATACATCCTTTTCCATACAATGCCTCAAATGGACTCTTTCACAATGATGCTTGATGTCCATTATTATATTCAAATTATACCAAGTGCAGGTAATCGTCCCACTTGGATGGACTATTTATCACATACATCCTTAACATGTCGTCAAAAACTTGATTCACCCTCTCGGTTTGGTTATCTGTTTAAGGATGATACGTTGTACTAAAATCCAGGTGACTTCTCAATTTATTAAATAACCCTTTCCATAAATTGGATGTGAACTTTGCATCTCAATCTGAAACTATTTCTTTGGGTAACCCATGCAATCTAAATACCTCCTTCATGAAGATATTCACTATGTCACTTGTTTTATGAGTGGGCTTGACTAGAATAAAATGAGATTCCTTTGATAGCTTATCCACCACAACTATGATTGAATCATGTTGCATTATTTTTATATGAAAACTTGTTATATAATCCATTGAAATTGCTTCCCACTTCCATTTTGGAATGGGGAAAGGCTACAACAATCCTTCTAGGTCATGTTGATGCTCTGCCTTGACTTGTTGGAACTTTTGACACCGAGAAATGTATTATGCTACATCCTTTTTCATCCCATGCCAAAAAATGTTGTTTCCTTGCTGTTGTTATTGTCTTTTCATATCTTATATGTCCAAATTATGACATCTGATGAATTTCATCGAATACCACCTTCTTCAAATCTGCACAATTTGGAATATACAATATTGCTTTATGTAGTTTCCCTCGTGTCTATTAAAGGGTCTCAGGGACATACCATTATCTCTCTAAGGCTAATTATATAATTCTAGAACAGTGGATTAGTCAAACAAATATTTATTTTCTTTTTTTCGTGATTTAATTTTGACAAACCCCTTTAATTACCAATAAATTAAAATAAATTCAATAACTATTCCAACAAATGAGCCAAGGGATGGGAAATTTTCTTAAAATCATATAACATCATCAAACCTTAAATACAATCCATATCATAGATGATAACCACTTCTAAAGGTTAATAATTATTCGTATTCATAGTTAACTGGTAATTAAGGTGTTAATTACGACACTTAACGACACTTAGTGCGCAAATGACAACGCTTATCACAAATCCAATTTTTTAGCAAATAATCATCTATTATCAATACCAATGACTTTAAAATACCTAATTACATGTAAATAGGGCATAATTACCAAAATTGAAACAATTAATCATGGTAATTAGTAAAAAAAGTCTACATGACTAATTAACTAGTTTTTCAATATAAATAGCTAGTATTACACAAAATCAATTGTAACCATACCATTAAACCCAAAACAAATCCTAAATCCATTTATTTATTTTTAATAATGCACCTACATCCAATTAAATCTCTAGCAGATCATTCTAATAACACATAAGGTGCTTTTCCATCTAATGATCCACCATTTAAAATCGGTGTGACCTACATTAAAATCAAACTACAATCCATTATATTAATTCGGCGTGTCTTGCATTTAATTAAACTCAAGATAATCTGTTATGTGACGTGGAGTGGTAATCTTATCAGCATAACATTACATTAGTCTTAGAACAAAGTTGCATAGCAAATGTCCATGGTGAAATTTGTTTTATTCATATGATTGTTATATAATCCATGCTTTAAAGTTTTTTAAGTGGCAACTTATAAAAAGTTAAACCATTACCAAATTATGATTATATTAAATGTAAACAAATTATGAATAGTTTAAAAATAATGATTATTTTAATATATATTAACTTCTCAATTATTTATTTGTTTAAAATTTAAAATATTCTAAAGGTCGTCATAAAATCATGGTTTTGATTTGCACATTCAGGATCAACAGGACTATCAAGAACCAAGAGGCAAATAAATTCATCATCAAGCCAAGTGTGGAACTTAGTACTAGAAGAAGTGTCGGAATGAGTACCAAAATGCTTACTGATTGCACACTATTTGATATTCTTTCAAAGGACAAAGGTTGCTAACTTGAGAATCAATTAATCAATGTTAAAATCGTATTTAACACATCAAAAGTAATGATTTAGACATCTTTTACATTTATCAGTTGTAGCCAATAAAATGAGGTAAAAGACAATCGTTTTAAAAGTAGATGTACTAAATTGCGAGTAAATGAGCTATAAAATAAAGTTATGAAAAGCATAATTTTTAGAGTCCATCATCCCCCCAGGCTGAATATATGGCATGTCCTCGGGCCATCAATAAATTGAGTCTTCCTTGTGTTGTTTTATGCCAATATATTTTTTTTTTTAACAGAAACTAAAAACGGGGTTTGTATAAAAGAGGTTGTGCACAACCATTCATTACAAAATAGATAATATCGAGTGTTTATGTACAACAAAAAAGCTGCACAGAAGGTCTAACCATGGGGCTGTCCAAAAATCCTTACATAAAATTTGCTCAAAGCATCTGAAACTGCAGGAGGGGTATACCCTTACAAACTGTTGACATAAAAACAGACAAAAAAACATGCAGACATAACAAAAAGGGGGGGCAGATTATTGATTGCCTCTGTTGTTTCTAGGTTGAACGACAGATTCCTCCTCCATAGGAATCACGGCTTCTGTGACTTCACCACTGACTCTGCTGGTCTGGTTCATTGCAATGAATCGCTGAAGATCCTCCTGGATCCTATCCACTTTCCCCATAAGTTCCTGGAGATTGCTCTCGTTGTCATCTATGCGAGCATCATTATTACTTACCTGCAAAGAGGTGTAACTTACGGTGTCTGCCATTTTCTTCACCTCCAAGGCCATTTCTTTAGTGTCCACGACATTGATTGCTAGCAGCTCGTAAAGTCTGCGCAGATTCTTTTTTATATCCATTATGCCTGCCGATTCTCCACCCTGCGCCATTCTGAATTCTTCAGCCGAGATGCTTAACCGAGCGAAGTGATTGTGGGTGACACTAACAGGATTGACAGGAACGCTGTCTTGTTGCACGAATGAGCTGAGCACAAAAATTTCTTGGAGCAGAGAACCTTCGCCTTGCTTTTGGCAGACCACCGTGCCCACGGCTCCTTCCTGCCAGCCCAAGCAGTGGCAGCCAAGAACCAAACTTCGCCCCCTATTACCAGACGCTGAGACACCAGTGTTGAGAGCTGCAGGCCGAGACACTGATAAGGATGAACACGAACAAGAGGATAGGGCTGCAAATGCCAGTCGTTCCTTCACCACCGAGAGCGTGAGGGGGAGGTCCTGCCATGGGAGTCCTTGAAGCCACCCTTCACTGATGCCTGAAACTACCTGAAACATAAGACGCAGATCTTCATGGAGGCCAGATCTCACAATGGGAAAGGGATGAAGAGACATACTGAGTCCAGAGGAAGACAGGGGATAAAGATAGAGGGGACGAGAGGCGTGCGAGGGATAAATGCCAATGACCTGGGGCCTTAAGGCCATTAATACCGCATCGTCCGAGAGGTGGAGGGAACGAGGAGAAGGCCACGCGACGAGGAGGAAGGGATTGGGAGATAAATGAAGGGAGCCGGAAAAGGACGAGCAGGGGGGGAGAACGAAATGACAATGGCAGGCTAGGAGCGGGAGGAAAAAGGGGATAATGGGGAGGGGCAAGGGGAGAGGAGGGGGGTTAAGAAACCATAGAACAAGGGAGAAAACCTTAAGGCAATATCCAACCATGTGAAAATTCGTAAACACATAAGAATGTTTGTACCAAAGAGAGACCCTATTCATCATTACGGGATAAATTTATGGAGGGGAGGGTTCCCATCTTGCTTATAAACGCCTTGCGGAAGAGAAGCCCCAATGTTGGCCATTTTGTCTGCATCAGTGTTATTAGTCCGGAGAATATGGAGAGGCTCGTAGGAATGGAGCATAAGAGGCTTTACTTTGTTGTACAGGAGACGACAATTGATTGCCCCCGAGGGGTAGCCGTTGATCAATTTGGAGATGACATGCTTTGAGTCTCCAAATATTAAAACCTTCCGATAATTTTTGGCCTGTAAAAGCTGAAGACCTTGGAGCAGAGCTAGCCACTCAGCTTCATTATTAGTTCTATTCCCTAACCCCCAGGCAAAGGATTGTTCTATGTTTCCTCCAGGATCCAGAAGGATCCCCCCCGCTCCTGCCACCCCAATGCCAATACTTTTTATTATCAACAAGAGTCGACAAACAAGTCTGGGAAGCCATCATTATTATTCTAAAGTAGGCTAGACAATTTTTTTTGAAAAAGAAGAATGAATGCTAAGTGATAAGAATCTCCAAAATACTTGAAGATCTCAGGAATATCTCATGCATGCTCACTAAGACCATAAAAGTTATGTAGGGAATTTTCCTTATGTTCCTAGATAGAAAACATGAGGCTATAGATGGTGTGGAAAGTCTATAGAAAACAAGTCATCCATGATTCATTTTTCAAAGACTTATTGTCATCCAATGAATATGGATAAAGTTCACATTTAAGTTTGTTAAATTTCTACAGTTACGAGTCCCACTTCTAGGATAGTAATATCATGGATCTAGTTTGAATTAGATAACAGGGTCTAAGTGCAACTTACAGTTATTCTCTAATGACAAACGAATTGGATTAACCATGTATATATGCACTTAGGGTCTTCGTTTGATTGATTCATAGCAATATATTTACTATGTATCTTTTGCCCAGCATTTCCCTGCTTCTAACAAGCCTGTTCAGTACCCCGAGGGGTTTACCTTAGTACCATACAAGCATAGCTCCAATGCTAGCGAACCTGTTCAGTACCCCGACGCGTTCGCTTGTATTTACCGAACTTCCTTATTTATTATTTTAATTGGCATGGACCCGCTACTAGAAGGCATGTTCAGTACACCGACGGGTTTTCCTCATAACTATAAAAGTATTTGAAAATATATTAAAGTGTGTGGAATTCGGTTGGTACTACAATATATTAGTTTCACTAAGCATATAAATCAATTCAATTTAACCCACGAGTAACATTATTTATAATCACTTGAAATTATAGTCCATGCCAAAAGAGAATGACCTAAAGTTGTCCTCTATTCCCTAAGTATATCCTCTTCATATAAAAGTTTAATAGTGTTCTTCCATAGGTATAAATGTCACTTACTCTCATGCTACTACTTAATAAAGATACTTAAATAACAAGATTTGATGATGTGACTGATAGGTACTAGATAGACCTTAAAGTTATGGTAAATTCCCATGATATTTCAAGTTAGCCTTGAACAATCATTATAATGAATAGTTAGAAATATGCATTTACGAGGATAAATAAAGATTTTTAAATTGTTTTGGCTTAGCCCTTAGAATTATCTTCTTTGTAGTTCCTTTTATTGAAAAATAAAACAAAAAGTGAAGTTGCATTAATCTTTAAAATAAACATGAAACTTTTTATTTATATACACATTTCCCTACCCTGAAAAAAACATTTTTATTCAAGTATATGAGCTCTTCCAATGTAACCAAGTGCAAAGTAAGATGAAAAATACACCTTTATCCACATATGAGAAGTTTATTTTAGTGATTACCTGAGTATGGAGCGCCAACCAACTTCCTTGTTTATGCATCAGAAGGTTTCGAAGGAAGGAATGGTATTGTGGCCCCATTACCTCTTGGAACCAACTCTATATGAAACCCTTATACTCACCTTCCTTCCTCAATCCATGCAGGTCCTCTTCTTCTGAATTTTCATTTGCTTGGGTACATGAAGGATCCATTGATATATATGTGGAGAACTCTCCAATTTTAGGTCACTCTCCATCGAATGTAGTCTTCAAATTTCCACTTCCCTTGGTAGATTGGAAAGGAGAGTATGTTTGTATCTCATGGAACCGTGGTTCTTTTATTATTTCTGGAGAGGTAGATAAATTCTTGACTTATTTCAAGATTTGTTCTCCTTAAGAAGAAGAAATTGAGATCCCAGTTGCTGCTAGGATTTGAGAGCGTTTTCTCAAACTGATGGTCACCTCTAAATCCATTTTGTCAATTGATAGATCCTACTTCACACATGAATCAGTATCTAGGTTTCTTACAACACCCAAATAGATACATATATATTTTAATGATTTGAATAGAAAACTACCTACAAAAATACACTCTTAAAGAAAATTTGTGCAAACCAAAAGAAAACTAAATCTTACAAACGAGTTGCAAAATTGAAAGATACACCACACATATAGATAAGACAAAACACATGTGCGAAAAAGATATCAAACCCACACTTGCATAAAAGTAAACACACTTGTATGAATAATAAACACACTTGCACAAAAACGCTTTTGCAAAAACTAAACACACTTGCAGAAAATAAACTTGCAGAAAGTAGACACACTTGCAAAAATTAAATCAAATTCTCACTGCATAAAAATACTCTTGCAAAAAATAAACACACTTGCGGACAATAAATTTGTAGAAAGTAGACACACCTGTGAAAAGTAAATGAAATGTGTGGAAAAATAAACACACTTGCGAATAAGAAACATATTGGAATAAAAAGGAACACCAAGGCTTTGGGGCGACCCACCAAATTGGTAGCATCGGGTTGTTACACCTTGAAAATTGCATAGTGAAGTCATATTTGCGTCTTATCATTACCCCCCCATCTTGTCGTGTAATGTAAAGGAAACCTATACATCTACAATTCAACCCCTTTAGCACCTCCCTGGTAACAGTGCCAAAAATGTTGTGAAAAATATATGATAACTAATTCGACACTAAATTGTAAACTAGGGGCTCGTAGGATTTGAGGTGCCAACATTGTATATGCAAGGTCAAACCCAACCTAGCTTAGTCTAATCTAACTGATCTAATGCTTACTAGAGAAAATCTTTATTAATTACCCTCAAACTAGATTACATACAAGAAAACTACCCTCTAGTGTCCAATCTAGAGAGTATGGATCTATAGATTAAAGTTATGTAGTATGCCTATGAGAGGGTTCTATTGAGTTGAAAGATGTTAATTAAGATTAAGATCTAAAATAAAGGTGTAAAGGTGTTTATATTGACCCAATGGTTTATCGTTGATGAAGGATTGCTATAGGAGAAAATTGTTTTATCACTACATTCCTTATGGGATAAGCTTTAGAGTTTGTTTTATTCTAAATTTTATGCACAAATGAAATCTAAGTGTATTACTTAAATTTGTATCTATATGAATTATTGTGTGCAATATGAATTTGTTCAAAAACATAAATGTACAAAGAACAAAAAATGAAAAATATGTCTATAAGCTCTACACTAGACAGGATGTGAAAATGAACCTCAGACTTCAAAAAGAAACAAGTTGGAATAAACACAAGATAAGTACCTAAATTCACACTAAAAACACATAAATCCTACACAAAGTATGTCAAAGACAGAGTTCTAATCCTATCTATTCAAAATCTGGAAATCTAATGAAGTCTACAACAGATTAGATTTTCAAACTAAAATATTATATTAACAACTACCAAAAGAACCTATCAAAACAAAACAAATTTCAATGGAAGACAATCGCTACAAAAAATCAATGGAAGAAATCCTATAAGGAAATATGTTATCTTTAGTCAAATCTACCAAAAATTGCATACAAAATCAAGCTTGAAAGGAGGAATCACTTATGCAAATTAAAAGGAAGAACCCAAACTATACCAGTGATGGAAAATTAAAAGGAAGATCGATCTAAGAATTGGAAGAGACACATTTTTATCTGCAAAAACAAAGCATGAGTACACAAATTTACAAGAAACCATGGTCTTGTGCAAATTGAAATTCCAAAAATGATTTTATATAATCTTACATTTCACATGCTCAACAACTGATTTTGAGAATGTTTTGACAACTAGAACTTTGATTGATAGACAATAGATTAATACAACTTCTAGAATTGATTTCTAAATTGAAATTGAGTACAAAATTGACAGCAGGTACGAATTTTATACATAGAAATTCAAAAACGTTTTTTCCAAACTACTCACAGAAATTGATTCGATTATACAAATTGACAATTAAAATAAATACCTGTACAAAATCAAAGGTAAACTTTGCAGAAAAAAACACACATTTGATCCAAAAGGATGGCCAATCCTTGGGGATTTCACAAACTGTACATAGAATTTATTCCGAGGAATTCAATTCTCAGTGAAAGATATTGAGTTTACAGAGTGTTGATCTGATGCTAAGACTCCTCCCCCTATTCTGAT